>JAQBSW010001194.1:0-145539 GCA_029291075.1 Eudiplozoon nipponicum | reverse complement strand
AATAATAGACCGATGGTAGTTTTGCTATGTTGTTTACCGACTGGTTTAATACAATGGAATTGATGTTTCCTTCAAGCTCGCAAACTTGATTTAAAGATTTCTCGTAGTTAGGCAAATGACCAGGACTAGCGTAGCATGTAAAATATTTTATTGAAACTTTTATTCCTCTTATCAGTATTATTACCAGGAAAAAACTATGCATTGTAAAATTATATGAGCTATCGTTACAAATAAGCAATTGCTAATAACTGTTCTCAATCCTTTATGCATAAAACAACATTCGAATTTCACCTTGATATTTCCAAATATCGGAAGAGATAGTCTCGTTTAAAAATGTAGCATCATTTGTATCATTAACTATTATATAAATAATATTCATTGAAATATTTTATTTTGTCTATATTATTACAACTGTATCGATATTTGATTTAGTACAAACAGTGATAACAATGCAGAATGTTCACGTGTTGATAAAGCGTATAACAAAATTATCGCTATTTATTTATTTATATGTGATAATTAAGCATGACCTTATGACATAATGTACATAGTTATGTGATGTGACGTCCTTCCCAATTGTTCATTTTCTGACATTTTAATCTATTTGACAGAACATGTGTGATTTGAATTCAAATAAAGATACAATTTCCCATAATAAGAGATACCCGAACACATTTTTTATAAAAACCACACTCTAAATCAGGTGGATTTATAAATATCTTCAAGGCTAAAAAAGAAAGAGAATTACGAACAGCTGAGGCTCTTGTATTCAGCATTCTTAATCCTCATCAAAATAATCAAAAAACGTTCGTACATTTATATAACTAAAGGGACATTGTTTGCGCGGGCAGTGATAATAACTACTTTAATCAATGTTTCGATCTTGATATAAACACCCGAGCCATTATGTACATGCATTTGTCACAATAAACTAAGTATTTTATGTTGTAGAAAAGGAAATTCATCAAGTAGACCGGTTTCGTCCTTATTAGGAACTCATCACGTACTGGCCAGAATATGCAGTGCACAGGGCTCGAAACAGGGAACGTAATCTATGGCTCTAACCACTGAGTGCGTCAGGGTGGCTCAGTGAGTAGAGCAACAGATTCCGAAGCAGGCGTTTCCAGGTTCGTGGCCCGTTCACGGCAAGTTCACGCCAATACGTGATGAGATCCCAATATAACCGAAACCGGCCCACAGGATGAATTGCCTTTTCTACACTATACTATTCTTAGTTTATACTGACAAATATACGTACATAATGGTCAATTGTTTTTATCAAGATTGCAACCGTACATGTTTGAAATATAAACGGGTTATTGTTTATGCGTGTGCGTGTGTGAGAATTTTGATTTTTTCTTGCACTTCCATTTCTCGCTTCTTGTTTGTCGTTTATTATATTTATCTAATTAATCTTTACCTCCCTTGTGATCGTTGAAGTTACCAGATTTTATCAAACGAGTTGAGTACTAGCGAAATAGATACGGCCTTTCTTAACCGTGTGGAACATATCTGCTTTTTTATAAATATATACTTTTAGACATATCTTATTTCCCAATTAAAATTACAAATGTATAATAATGACTGAACTAAAAATGTTAACAATTTTATTGTATAACTAATGTACTTAAACATTGTTTAAGAGAAAATTATTGTTGTTACATCAGATGTTGCCAACTTACCTGGTCCTTGCTTTGCTAAAAAATGTGCCTGTTTTGTGTGACCTAATTTTTGGTATTCTAAATGTTCAAATTCTCATTTCTAATTAGTTTCTTTTATGGGTATCTTACCCTATCAAATGTTATTGAAATACATAAAATCTTTGACAAATATAATGTCGTATCATCTGTCTGTGCAAATAAAATGATGTGTTGCTTAGGCAGAAATACATAATCCACACGAATAAAAGATAAGGTAGTTATTGAAATCGGAATAATCCTTTCTGCGGACGAATTTAGTCTTGCGTAAATTTTTCTGTTTAAATACATCCGTAAGCAAATACAACAGTCATTTTCGTGTGAAGATACAGAGTATCGCGATTTTCTACTCATTGTTGTGCTGTTTTTAGCATTTCGCAAAAAAATATTGCATGTAAGATATAGATATTTATCAATGGTCCTATGAACTGCAATAAATCTGTCAATTTGACGTTGATCAAATTCAGCTGCTCGTGCATGATTTCATAAAAATTAATTTTCTGTCGGTTTATATTTTAGTCTTGTGATTTTCTGCATTGAAAATATAAATAAAAGAAATCTTAGTGTATTTATAAATCATTTTAATGTTTAAGCATATTTCTGCGGCGCAGTACACTTCGGTGTACCTTTCAAACCAATAAAGTATAATGAATCGCAAATTGTAGAAGACTTTTCCTTAAACGGAATGTATAATGATGAAGTAATCGATAATATCTATCAAATAAACGAACTTGCAGCCTTTGTAATTTTATTGCGAACAGGCCAAAATAATTTATTAAAATCGAGATACTGAAAAAAGTTTTCATTTAACTTTTTTATTTTATTTATTTATTGTAAATAATTTGCTATGAATATGGTGGATCTTTTGACGATAATTTATTTATAAATAAAGTCTTCGACTAGTTCCATGACTTTTGAAGTGACTTTAATAAACAAACTTAGTGGCAATTTTTGGTTTTTTAATTAAACATGGACAGATAATATTTAATTCCATAACAGAAATGATCGCATTACAAATTTAAACATAATAATAAGAGTAGTTCTTCTATTGTGTTAAAATTTTATATGGCGCGCTAAGTAACCATTTTTTATGTAGGGCAAAGAAGAAATGCCAAAATCAACATTGATCATCATATGCCAGATTTTGGAGCCGCATGATGGTGCCTTCTGCCATGCTTATGCGTGCTGAAACAAGACTAACGTCGACTATGAATGAAGACATTCAATGTGCGATTTTAATGCGTGCCCACTACTGTTGTTATATTTCGAAATCGTGGTTTTCGAGATAGACAATCCCTTCATTGAAAATACGATTGACAGCTATTCGAATCACCTGCTACCTCTCATAAGTTTTTCGCAGAAAACACATAAATCGCAAGCTTTATAATTCTAATTGTTATTAGACTCGTCATACTTGATCTTCGCCACAACTAGTATATAATTTTTATTTTAAGCTTATATTTGAAGCTCGTAAGATTGAACCGAGTTAACGAGAAATAGACTAAATTTTCGGAGAAAATTTGTATGATTAACTTTAAATGCAATAAGCGTTAAAATATACGGGACTTTATTATACTCTCTTTTTAACATTTTCAGACATTAAGTACAGTACTGTAGACTTTTAGCTGGACTTTTTTGTTATTTGGAACATAATTGCGTGCGTCTTAATCAGATTAAATAAACACACTCCACATATACAGTTTCTTTAGGTCTGTAAGCTAACAGTTCTGAATCTACTGATAACAGGTTATCATGTTTAGCACAAAGTTTAGAAACACACGTAAGTACAAATAAGTTACGAAAAATGAAAAAATATCCTAATAAAGTTTGTTAAATTTTAATAAACTGCGGGAAAAATTACCTCTGTTTGGATTCATCAGTTGAACACAATTTTAATTCGTCTGAGTTAATTTTTGTATTATTTAGCCAGGTTGTCGTTGGGCTTCGTCAGCAATATAACGGAATATATGGTTTGCGAATAAAATCATATTAACTAAAGCCTTTTAACGACATAAAAGGTTAAGGATGAACTGTGTGTAACATTGTGTTAAAAATCAAACGCAAAATTTCTCCTCTTCTTATAGTGTTTGTTACTCTTATCGAACTTCAGGTGTTTAAATTAAGTAATCTTATTCCGATCTATTCGAAATACCACTTAAGGGCGTAATTAAGACATATTCGCGAATCTCTGTAGTTGTGTGAGGGAATAGATTTAAAATGAATTTTTGAAGTACGACCGATTTACATCACTTTTTATTTATCAAATGACAATTTTCCAATGCGTTTCTACCGATGATAATTATTTGCTATATTTTTGATATTTGAAAATATATCTCGATGTTAGAAATGTTAATCATTATTTGTGCAAATAATGATTGCCATGGCAACATTTCCGCATGTTAAAACACGTATTACAATAAAATTTAAGTGATCGGCAGCCCCTGGAATTTTTCCATGTGTAATTTTGGATACCAACAGTCTACTAAAAATAGTAAAACTGACAAATTTCCTATTTTGGGCCGTCAAAAATTGACTGTATCTATCATTCTTATTAAACTGCAAGGAAGTGCCGAAAGCAAACACCATCATATTAAATTAATCACACTACACGAACCGACTACGCCAGAGAACTGTTGTTAACAGCAGAAATGAGCTCAGCGTTCCTTGATTTGTCTGGATGAGACATAATCCCGATACATTTGGATTGTATAATGCGATTGTGATCTCCAATATTTTCATTAATTTGCTTTCAATTTTACCTTTATTTGAATTAAAATAAATATTTGCTTGTAAAATTCATTCTTTCCTGACACACATTGCATTAAAACCACCTATTCCTTGCTAGCGATTTTCAAAGCCATGGTGAGCAGTTTTACTCTATAGTTTCTTTCCAGTTTAATGCAGTAGATTTACAGTATTGTCAATATACTTCTAACTGTTTTAATGCTCTGCTATCAAGCATAATTTTTTATAATACGAAAAGGTTGTCTTATTTTTTTTTGTATGCCATGGCCCATTAAAATACGATTTATCCTTAAGTCCAATTCCAGACTTAAATTCTTACATTCATAAGCTAGATATTTCATGATTATATTTTCTTCGGTCGCTAAATTTGTATCAATTTTTAAAATTTGCTGCATTCTATCGCAACCACGCATGGATAAAATTTTAATCGACACTTTACGGGGATGCTTAAATCATTTATTTTTATGCATTTATATTAAATTTTCATTTTCCTCGACTGTTATGCAACGGTCCACACGTCAAGTGTTTATGTGTTCAACTCATTTAATGAAGTTCATTTTTCAGTCAATAACTATCTAGTGTGCTCGGGCAATTTGTCTGGACGGCTATAGTCTAATTTTGTATCTACCGGGAGCCTAATTTATGTGTAAGATCTGCTAATTACCGAGAAAATTTGCTGTTACATGATGAGCCTACAATTTTTTACAACTCCTAGCATTGTACTCATTCATCAAGTGCCGTGTAACCAGCCTATATTAGCTAACGCCATATTGAGTATTTATAATATGCTACTCGGCATCACAAGTTAAAAGTAGCGACCAATGTGTTTTAGCCTTTTTAGCAAGAAGTTTCAACCTGGCATACAATTAATCATTATTATAATCAAGGTTGTTTGATATAACATTTGACTCCATTAATATTATATATGTCAGGTATAAACTAAGAATTTTATAGTGTAGAAAAGGCAAATTTGGTCAGTACTTGATGAGTTCCCATTAAAGACGAAACTGTCTACTGGATGAATTGCCTTTTCTACACTATACAATTCTTAGTTTATACTGACATATGTAAGTAATTAATGGGTCAGGTGTTTTTATCAAGACTGCAACCTTGATTATAATAATTGTTATCACCACCCGCGCAACCAATGTTCGTTTAATTCATCCAGTAGACCGGTTTTGTCCTTCCATAAAATTAGTCAGTTTTTCTTTTACATACTTTTATCTATTTATCAATTTTCATCCAGCTATCAAACTGAATTTATAATCTGTTATAATTTTATCTTCGAAGTGATAAAGGTCGCAGTCATTCTTGTTAGAGTTTTTTGAATAGATAGGTTTGATATTAATTCCTCACAATTTAGAATGGGCATTTAAAACATTTTAAATTAGCGATAAAAATTCTGTGGCAAAATATACAAAAGAAATTCGATTGGCTGGGTTTTCTCATGCGAGTTTACCAAAATCGATAATATTTAGATATTTCTTTTTGTTTTTGCACACAGGAAGGGTACAATGAATTTAGTCAGTACTTAGTTTTGTTTTGGTCGGCTCTCGATGTGCTCTTAGAGTTTTGAAACAATCAAACAGATTCAGCTGCTGTCATCTTCATAGTTGCGTCAAATCTGAAAAGCTTCTTTTTCAGTGTCCCATTTTTTATGCAATCAAAGAGGGCTCCAAAGTGTCAGTCCACAGTCTCTTTTCAACGATGGAGAAGTTAACAAGAACCATTATTAGTTTCAATAATGGTTAACTGCTCATATGTCGCATATGTTGCGTGACAGCAGAAATATTAGTATACACCACCAATTTATACTACTTGCGGTAAATTAAATTAGCGATTGTAAAAGCAGTCATTTTTTTAAAAGCGTCGTACTTAAGCAGCTGCCATTCTAAGCAAATTAAGCTTGTGATGAGTGAGAGACGTAACTCAGTATGCAACAAATTTAAATATGCGGATTATGCTTTATTAGTCGTTCGATAATTTGACGTCGTTCTCGTTTTGATACTTAGAAATTAAGGGCTAATTTGTATCCGCAAACTTATTTTATGCAATGATTATGCGGAAGTTTAGTTTGCCCAAGTTCAAAATAATTTGTTGAAATAATCAATGCTGACCGTTCTGGCCTAGTTTTACGGAATTATTCTAGATATTCATATTTTTGTGTGTAATTTTGTTCAAATTATACTTCTCTATTTTGAGAAGTCAAAAGAAAACGGTGTACAATTTGTAACTGAAAAGTTTCATTTTTGAATTGATTTATTTTATGTACGAAAGTTATTTTTATTGTAAATCTTTTCCTCTAGGATCGAAAAGTTTTTACCATATTTGTTTCTTCATAAAGAGACAAGAAATGAATTTCCCAATTTCTACAATACCTTATGAAGTTGTTCGCGTGTTCGTTAGGTAAGTTGTTTGGAATAAAAAATAAGTTTTGTTTCAGTTGAGCTCAACGTCTGTCCCTACAAATGTACTGCGCATTAAAGTTATAAGTCATTGCTCGTATTATTTTGTCATTAGCTTTCTTATTTATGATGTTATGCTTGTGTGAGTATAATTTTAGTGCGCATTGCTTAATATGAGATATTACTATTATCATCAGTCTTATTGCCTATGCTAATTATGATTATTTTTTGCGTAATGTTTTTTTCCAAACCGGTATTTATTTTACATATCATATTTGGGTCACCTTCCTTACTAGGCGCACACAATTGTACGATTTGATTGCTAATATTTGGAAAATATTGAAGGACGAATAATGTGCTGCTATCTTTATTAGTTAAATAGCAATATAAACCAATAGACACCACTAAAACTTCTGATAATGGTTACAACACAACCACAGTAATCACAAGTATCAAAAATAAAACCATTTTTCTTAGAAATTCTCACTGGGCAATCTTATTAATATTATTTGATATTTGAGGACTCCTTTGAAGTTATTCGTAAATCTTGGCCTCTATTGTTGCATGTTTTGAAACGGAGAAAATTGGGTATCACGGAATCTTTAATTATTTTTCTTATTTATTTCACAATTATTGAATTCTGTTGGAGCTTTCACAAGGACAATTGTAATTAAGATGAATATTCTAATAATAACGTCCAAGGAATCCAGATGACATTAGCGAACTGTTATCACATTGCTTAAACACTAGTTAAGCAATCCGTTTTTACCTTTCCTTTTAAGTCTCTATTACTATAATTAATTTATAACGCAGGTAAGATCCGAATTAAAGCCTCACACAAGCAATATAAATTCCAGTTTAATAATATTTGAATTTGTGTTAGGTAATGTAAATATTATTGGAAATTTTTCCTTTTATAGTTTTATTTGAAATGAGTGTTCAAACTCTTAGAATACTTTAGTTATACAGTTCTTTATTGATAGTAGATATTAACTACCGAAATGTTATTATTAATCAATGGTTTTAAAATTTGTGTCTTTTTTATGCAAAATTGCAATTCTTTGTGTATTTCACAATTATGGGGCTTGTTTGTTCTTCTTCGATTATTTCCATTTACATATATATTTATCTCTTTTGCTTGTGAGTTTAATATATCTCAAAAGGTAACCCTCTGACTTAATTCCAACATTTGTATTTTCATATCTATATCTCAGAAAATTAGAAATTTCAAGCTGAAGTCTTTAGATTTCGTTTTGAATAATGTTCATGAAATAGCTCGTACAAAATACCTTAATATCTCATTTATTTGAAGATTTGAAATTAATCTACATCATGAAGTATGATGCCAAATTAATCGCTTCAATTTGTGCATTACATAAATAACTTTGGCACTTTCTGCTGATTGCTCTCAGTAAAATTTTTAATATTTGTTCAGTGAAATTCTGATGCACATTTGTTGGTGTTGTTTATGACTATGAATTTCGTATAAGCCTTAATACGAACTTCGTCATGGTCATGAAATTTATGCGGTTGTTTTGACCAGATGGCAATATTCTCCAGATTTGAAAGCGATTTTTATGAAAAGGTAGATTGTTGAGGCAACAAGCCAGCTTTTTACTAAAACGCCCAGATTTTGTTCAAAAGAAATGTTATGGGCGATAATATATTTCAAAATCCCCTGAAATTAGTTTACATTAAATGCTGTTTTATTCCCGTTAAATTTTTTAAATCTTATATTTGGCATTGGCTTTTGAATAGAAAAAGCAAAGGAACAAAAGAATGACTACATACAGCGGCATTTTCCAGATGTAAAGTTCTGGAAATTTTACGGTTTGTGACCCGGATATTTGGACAGTCGGACATTAATTTATCCTCTTTATTTTTTTTTAGTCATTAAGAATTTTATTTCAGAATGGTCAATTCTAAATCGTAAACACACAATATCGAACGAAGGCCTGTTATATCTCACATAGAACATACGCCAATAGTACTAAATGAACAAAAAGACATACGGCGTATATTATCACACTTGTGAACAAATGAAATTAGCAAACTGCGGTGCAATATGCGAATAAAATTTTCATGGAGAATAATAAAATTATGTAAATGTATAGGATGAACAGAAATCAGTGAAAAATCGGGTATTTTTCGGACGTTAAATGAAATTAATACCGACTAAACACAACATCAGACCAATTTTAAAAGGGATTACATTTAGTTTTTATCCGGACCTTAGTAAATTATCTTTTATACCCCTTGTTTTCTACTGTTTAAGATAAATACAATTTGATTTGTTTGAGTGACGCTACGAAAATTACCTTCTTTATTTATAGAAATTATCTGTGCTACCATGAGGTGACGAGTTGTCCTAGAAAAGAAGGATTGAAACGTACGGCAGGAAGCATTACTAACTTTACCTTAAATAACGTTAAACGGAGTACATTACGCTACAAGCGGGTATGGACACTTGGCGGTTTGAAGATATACCATATTAGGTGTGCATCAAATACCTATAGTAGACACATATAGTCAATACAATTGGGATAGAAATACTGCGTAACCAACTTTGAAATATCACTTGACATTATCATTCGACCGAATGTTCGCAAATACCCTCAATAATGGACAAAGTGTTATGAACTATAAATGCAACAATGGCATTTAAAAGAAAATGCTTTTTATATAATTCTATTTTTATATACGTTAAATTAAATAATATTGATTGGTTTATAAATATTTTCTGATTACACTAACATTTCGTATGTTAGAAAATGAAGTTTAACAAGTAGATCAGTTTAGTTTTGTTTGGGCACTCATCAGATACTTGATAATATCGCCGCGAAAGGGTAATTAACGTGACATAATTGCTCAGATCATGTATAAAAAGAAAAAAAATTGTCTAATTGATGAATTTACTTTTCTACATTGCGCAGTTTTCATTAAAACCTGCCAACATAAATGTAATATAATTCTTCTAATATACTCCTATTTAATATCACTTCTTTAGTTGGTGTCGTGTCTGCTCTTCAATAAAAGGAGGGAGGAGAGACATTTAGAGCTTTATACTGGAAGCGATGTCAAATATGCTGGAAAGTAGCTGAAAATTGCACGAAGTACGCACTCGCGTAGCGCAGTGATTAATTTTCAATACTCTAGATTGAACGGTTTTGAGTTTCTGCCCCAGTAGTGGTAATTATGACAATAACTTGAAGAGTGACCAATAAGAACGAAACTTGTTTATTTGAAAATTTATTTAACTTCGCATTCAGTTTAAAGAAGCAATGGACCACCTCTCCTTATTTAATTATAGAACGGTCATAATAACGGCTGGGTAATTTATATCAAATAAAATGTATATGGGTGGTCATTGATTAATTTAATTTCTGATCTCATGAAAAGTGTAATTTTATACTGATAACATAAAAATGCATTCATTTATATATATATATATATATATATATATATATATATATATATACGTATATATATATAAACGCATATGGAAACATGTATATATATATATATATATATATATATATATATATATATGCAGAACAATAAGCAAATTGTTAACAGTAAGCGATGCAGCTAAAAGTCGAGAAGTTTTCAATCGTCAAAATTATCGGATAGAATACAAAGTGTCCGAGGTTAAAAAAGACTGACAACTGGCTTAAAAACAACACGTATTTAAAGTTGAGGGCTAACTCTATCGGCGCACTTGCACAGATCAATTAATATCAACGTAATATCATTAGCCAAGTCATCTTTACCGCATGTTGCACACAACAGTGTTTGACGTAAGTTCTAAACCGAAAGTCTTAAGAATTATTACAGTAGCGAGCAAAGGGGAAAACAGACTGCCACAAAAAAATACAGGTGTAAAATTACGAAAGGGGGAACTACAAATGGAGTGTCAAAGGTATATATGTGCACACGTAGTCAGCAAATCAGTGCAAGCGTCTGCATCATTCTTAAGATACGCCAGATCAAGGAAAATACTCCGATGATAAATTATCTACCGGAAAACAAAGAATCCATTAACTATGAGCGAACATCACTTAGAGCAATATTTACACGTGCATGCAAAAACAAACATGCACAAACTTACCCATGAATACGCTATAATTTAAATATATAGTAATGTGTTTCAATGACTTCTTTTTTACTTTAAAATACTTATGCACACCCACGATTAGAACACTAATTAGTGGAAGTCATAATAGAAAATTATGGTTCGTTAAACTTTACAGGTAGGTAAATGCAGAAAAACAAGTGATTTCAGAGAATAGAACAAAATTAAACATCCGTCATGCAAAGTAATTTTCCCCTTCGTTGCCAATCTTTGAATTGAATAGATTTAAATGTGTTGTCAGTGTAATCAATTCATTACACTAAATACTATTTGCGAAAAAAGGCCGGATTTGTTCTTAATAGGCACTAATTATGAACTTTAACAAACTGATCCAACCGCAGTTCAAATCGCAGCGCATTTGTCATTACAGCACAGAAACCGTGCCACAAGCGTAAGTGTATGTGAAATAACGTATTAGGAAATGCTTTTCATTTTATGTATTTTTTTGTCATTAAAAATCAAACATGACATAAAATAGCAAATGTAATTTATCAAATTGACTGGATTCTTCCTAATTTAGTACATGTTAGAAGTACGGCGGCCGGGACCTATATAAAAACTAGGATCCCCGAAGTGTGGCTTAAGTGAAAGATAAACACAATTTTAAATCATTAAAGGAACCCATAAAACAGCACGTATTGGGGGATAACAAAACATTAATTTGATATTAATCAAGTTTTTTATAGTCACGAAGAATTAAAATAGTGATCTGAATATGAAATTATAAGTATTTGAAAAGCGTCCACATCAAAAAAATTAATATTTTGGAAAAAAGGACGATTTAAAAAAAAACCTTCTGGCTATGAATAATGCATTCTTTAAATCAAATTTGCAAGCATGACGTTAACAAAAATCTTATTTTATTTAACCAGTCGCTAATTAACATAGCAAAATTACCGTCTGTTACACGTACTGATGCGTTTCTACCATCCATGATAGTAGTCGGAATACGATGGAAAACTGACTAGCGAGGATCACACGCATATTAAAAGAAAGTGAAACTGAATACGCGGGTCTCACATCTAGTAGAATCGCATATATCGTACTTCACTGAAAATTTTGGCCTCACAATTTCTATGCAAACGCAAAAATAAACATTATACAGCTTTTGCCATTAATTTACATATAATAGAATGAAGCAAACACTGATTGCGCGAGTGGTGATAGCAATTGTTTAAATCAAGTTTGCAAGCTTGAAGTTAACACCAATCTCATTGCATTTAACCAGTCGTCGAACAACATAACAAAATTAATTTTAATCAAATGTACTTACGTGTATCTACCATCCGTAACCATAATTAAAATACGGCGGCAAACTGACTAGTGACAATGCATATATAAGGAAAGCTAAATTGAATAAGCGGATCTCACATCTAGTAGTATCGCATTACTTTTACGTCACTTTACAAGCCAGCTGTAAAATTTCTATGCAGGCACGAACATTAACTTTTTTTCCATTTTCGCCACATATATACAGGTAATACAATTAAACATCACTGATTGCACGAGTGGTGGTAACAATTCTTTAAATCAATTTTGCGAGCTTGAAGTAAACACCACTCCCATTGTATTTAATCAATCTTCAGAATCGGAATGAGACGGCAAACACATTAGTGAGAATCAAACCGCAAAGCAAATATATATATATATATATATATATATATATATATATATATATATATATATATGGAAATCAATGTTAGGTATGCGGCTCTCACCTCACATGTCCTTGGCTATATTTTACTTGACTTTACAATTTCTATGCAGGGACGAACAATAAATTTTTGCTATGTCTTTCAACGACTGGTCAAATACAATGGTATTTGTGCTTATATCAATTTCTAAATCTTGATTTAAAGAATTGTCGCCACCGGCTGTGCAATCATTGATTGTTTAGTTCTATTATTAATGGATGTTTGAGTAGGTAAATAATTCGACGTTAAACGATGAAATATGAAGGAGTAATATCAGGTTTGAAGGGAATGTAACATTATTATCAAAATTATAATATTTTATATTAAATTATATTTAACGCTGGGTAACGCCTTTATTTTAATTGATAAAGGCGCAACAAGAGCGTATGATTTATTCAAGCTTCATAAAACAGGCAACACTTTCAGAATTATTATTTATTTTAAGACTTACCAACGAAATTTTCGGCGTATATATATATATATATATATATATATATATATATATACGCCGATATAAGAGTAATTTGAGTGATTTCATTGGTCCCTTAGTGATTATGCGGTATTATAAAAGTAAATTGAAATGCTGAATAGGATTATTATGGAGATGATTAGTATACATATGAATTTAACCGATTTAACATTTATAAATAATTGTAAGATGAAATGAAAATACTATGCAGTGCGGATTATTATTTTAAATTATTAAACTTAAAAATCAATAATTCTGCAAATCAGTTTTTTTTAAAAATTTAAATGGATATGCCGCATGTTTAACAGGTTTTAAATATTCAACTAATTGATAAAAATTATGGTAATAGTTAATTGAACTCCCTGCTCACATTAGACTGTGGTTTGCGTTTGTTTTACTTGGCAGTCTGTGCTGCGATGTAATGGTCACTGGAAAAGTTGGCCTCGTAATGGTAATCAGCCTGTCTGAAATCTTAATGTAAATAACAATAACCGAACAAGCCAGCTACTAGGGTCCCAATTATTTCCATTAATGCAGTGAAATGACCGATTTTACTACGTTGTGCGACTGATCAAATAAACCTAGACTGATATTCTTTGGAAGTATACGCAACTATGATTTAGAGAATAGTTAACAGCACTGACGAAATCGATGGTTGCTTCAATGCGCATTTTATAAACGTGTGGGGAAAGTCTAAATCTGTCACGCTCGTGACTGAATATACATTGTGCAGCCAATGTCTCCAATTCAAATACAGTTTATTAGATACTATCAGAGGTGACAGGTGCATCTATGAGTTTCCAGGCTTTATATAGGCAATGCTACTATTTGAATGAATGTCGTTGCGATACTGAATTAATTGAAATTACCTGATCTGCGTTTTGACTAACGCAGCTTTCATTGTTCCAGTAATTTTCTTTTTTCATAATATTTCGATCTACATTACCGTAGATCTTCATTAGATGCATTTCACGAAACATTTGTTTTGTGAAATGCAGATCAGGTAATTTCAATGCTACTATTTCCTGGTTATTAAGATTGTAGTCGTGAACTAAATATGTGTATAGAAGGCCAAAACATGTCAGAACGTGTAACGGGCGGTAGTGAAGTTATTTTTTGCAGATGAAAATATAAAACGGGACCGCTGTTTGTCTCAATGCCTAAACGTGATTAAAATAAATGTAAATAGTTGTCAAGCCTTTGCGTGCTTGGCAAATTTGAGGTATGGCATACCTTGAATGCCATTAAGATATATTTATTTTACCTTTGGCTACCTGTAACAAAGTGTGTTTTTAATTTGAATTTTTTGCCTATATTCTTTATTAAATTATTGCATACGTATTTTTGGTTAGATGTTTTCTACATTAATTATGGTCTATGCGGTATGATGGTACACAGAGCAATGAATAATTTCTGTTTGTTTTCACATATTTCACGCATTTATATGACAGATTACGTCGTAATAATGCGACGACATCGGAGCTTTTATTTAACTTCGTGTATTTTGTTTAAATACAGTAGTTAAAATATTTGTTTTATTATGTTATTTCTTTTTATACTATTCTCTCGTTTATATCTAAACTAAAATTGCAATTGAGCAGCAAAATAGAGATATAAATTGACGTTGTAAGACATTCTCTTTTAATTGTCATGCTGCGACATGATTTGCATTATTTCCTCGGTAAATTTTGATTTATCACTTTCAGCCTGTACTTCTGTTTGGCAACAGACAGCATTTAAGCTTAAAGATAAAATATCAAAAGATGTTTTTTGTCAAATTCAAACCATAAATGCTACAATGTTTAATTGTTTGCTGTTTTTTGTGTTTTCAAGCAAGTAATAATTACTAAGTTTACAAGTATTTCTAGAAATCGATTAGTCACTGTTTGTTTAAATCCCATGTAATCGGATGCCTCGAGTAAAAGTAGTTCTAGTAAACGTGACCCATTCCAACCAAAATAGACTTCACGACATTTTGTTTAGAATATGTTTTCTAATGAAACACACAAACATAATTGGAGCAAGATAAAGTTTAAAAAATACCATTACGTGACGGATTATGGCAAAATAATATGATCCTTGTTAGGTTAACGAAGAGTTAGAAGTGTTTCGAACTTTCATGATCATAAACAGAGCATGATTGTAACCTGATTAATGTGAATTAAATTTGTAATATATATATATATATATATATATATATAGAGTATATATATATATATATATATATATATAAGGCATTGAATAAGAACTGCAACTGCCAACCCCAGTAGTCTCAGGTACCTGGAAATGTCTGCTGCAGAGATTTTATTCAATTACAAAATAGAATTTATTTCAGCATCCGATATAATTATGTATACTGCGGAATGATTCCCGTTAACCAAATTACGGTCGTGCTCTGATGATGATTACGCAAGTTCGATATTCGTTATTACGTTATACTGGTGTTGGTTCTGCTTTGTTTTTAGTTTTGATCGATAAACTAAATTAATATTTAGATACTGTTTGTGGCGGAGAACTAATATATATATATATATATATATATATATATATATATATATATATATATATATATATATATATATATATGTGACTGTGATTTAGGTGTTGTGCAACCTTGTAACAAAATTAGCTTTGAAGTCATGACCAGAAGGATAAATCAAAGACAGCATGAACTGACTGTAAATTTAGTGCATTTTCGAGCTGTGTTTACTGGCGACCTATCAAAGTAAGAGCCGGTAATAAACCCTTTACCCACAATATATTTAGGTAATGGATGTGGGGAAAATGACACAGCATCTCCTATATACTGACATATGTAAGTAATTAATGGGTTAGGTGCTTATATCAAGACCGCAACCTTGATTATAATAATTGTTATCACCGCCCGCGCAACCAATGTTCGTTTAATCCATAAAGACTCTTTGACAAATTAAATGAATATAACTTTAAAAGTTTGTATATTCTTCATTTCGGAGAACAGAACTATAGGCATTAAAATATAAGGTATGAACAATACATATATTTTGTGCCTAACACCATATTATCTGAAGGCGATACTCATACTCACCATCTTACTAGTCAAGTAATGTGAGAAAACTGTACGATTCTATCTCCTATAAGTATACGTAAAATATACGACCAGGAGGGCGAGTCAATCAACTAGGTTAATATTTCCTTCTTGTAAATTACATTCCTAATTTCACTTAGTATTGGCAAGTGCAGTAAAATCAAAGTAGTTTCGCAGCAATTCGTGGAGAAAAATAATTATTTGTTTAAATCCCATGTTATCCTTTTTGCATCAAATTATTGCTATCGGATTTAAATTCCACTGAATGTTTTACCTATTCCCATGTCGGTGGATTATCTTGTGCTACTGCGTTTCTTTCCTACTTCTTAACTAACCAAGAACTGATTTGGGATTAAAGTCAGATTTGAAGAAGTAATTTAAAAAAATCAACTGTGTAATTGCATTCTGTGCATCTAGGATAATGCCAAGTCATGTTTAAAAATAAGATATTACATTGTGGAAAATCAAATTCCAGGTTTTAATTACTTTAATAACTATGAGTCGAGAAAATTAAAGCAGAATTATGATAAATGTACATTAAAGTCATTCAAGGTGTGTGTGAAAATCATAATCTCAATTAATACCATGTACTGAAGTTATGAAGCGTATCAATCCCATCATTTTGTAGTTAGACTATATATCGGAGAAAAGGAGTGTTAGGTTCACCTTTATTAGTCGGGTCGTTTGTGCAGATTAGCTCGGAGTTACCGTCAAACTTGTCATCCAAGCTAAACTTTGTTAGGTAGGTCATTTTTGCTGGAAATATTCTTAATTAGTTTCCTAAACAATCAGGCGAAGTCTTTTGCTCAACGCAATCGCTTTATTTTTAATCGATTATTTATCGGAGTTTACTCGTTGAAGCGCGTCCATTTAGTGAACAAAATACAAATAATTATTACTTCGCAAACTCTTCTGTGGTCGACTGCTTCTTACGACATTATTTTGACGTTGATTCATCTTAATTTGTTCACCTCTGCGAGGAAATTCTCTTTATTCACATAAGCTCTATATTGAGCCTCAAGGTGGCTAGTCAAACATGGAGCATCTCAATTTTTTGGATCAACGGAAAATTTGGCAAAATTCCCATACTCTGGCTCCGATTGCAATCGATTTTTTTATATTGCAGTAATGGCGATATAAATTAATTAAACAAATACAATCATTTTACACTTAATTATTAAAACCTATTATACATGCATTTATGTATTTGTTATGGCATAAATAATGATAATTTTTTCAGTATGGATAAGGAAGCTATAGCATTTGTGTATGTGCTTCCCGAATTATCTCAATATTCCAAATTATTTGATTGAATAAAAAGTACGGAAAAAGCACTGTTTCAACTCCTACTGATTAAAAAAACAGAAGCACAAGACTTATACGTGAAAGAGATTGAGACTTTTGTTCATTCTGAGTAATTTATACTAAATTTTACGAGGTATAAAATGAATAATACACTAATGCATATATATTTCTTATTAGGAAGAAAAAATATTAATAACAAAATGGATAATGGCCAATTATTTCGAGACTAATAAACTTCATTTTAAAATCTCTCATTTATATGCTTCCTGTGTTTCTATTTGATAATGCGTTTTAGTAACAAATCTGACTCGGTTTTAATTCTATTTATTGTTGGGGCTGATTAGTAAGTAAGTGAACAAAATAACCTTGTTCGACATCAATAGGGTCAGATAAAATATACCTTCTTGAAATCAATTATAAACTGTTTGTTGCTGAGAAATACAATATATGCAATTACTGCAAGGTGTTGCGCACCTAATGACCAGAAAAACTTAGCAAAAATACCGCCAGTCGCCCGCACTGACGCGTTTCGACCTTCCATGATTATCATCAGAGTAGGCCAGAGAACTGATAATCGAGGATCAAACCGCATTGAATATAAATGCAGAGCAAAATTAGATACGCGACACGCACCTCTAGTGGTCTAGCATACATTGTACTTGACTGGAAATGTCGGCAGCACAATTTCTATGAAATATTGAGATATTCACTAGTCCTATATCATTTTATTTCCTGCATTAATGGTTTTTCTGGAATTAGCTATTATGTTTTAAAGGATTTTAATTCCTATTCTCTCAGTCCATCATTGCTGAAAAACTGACTCTACGGGTTGTTTTTATTAGTATTAATTCATGCACATGTGTAGATGACAACATGTGAGAAAGTATGCTGTTAATGACATATTACGACTTTTTAATAATACTGAAAAACAGTATTAATTATCTGTAATGACCTATCCATGAAGCAAACTATAAGCATATACAATGCAGGCCATGATCCACGAAAGCAAGGAAACCACAATGAAAATATTGTTCTTCAAATAAACCATTGCCTACCTGTTGGTACAATAGTGCACTAATCCCCCTTAAAACGTTAAATGCAGTATAAAAATCGATATAATATACCACAAGACGACCGTTTTTCAAGTACCACGCAAAAGAAGTCTGATTAGAGGCAGTGTTGGAGAATTGCTCTAGTTATAATTTTATTCACGAATAAAAGGTAGGTATTGGTTAATCTTCGAAGCCGAAGTTCATTAGGAGTAAAGACAGGCAGTTTACGCGGAAAAAAACTAAATTTTGTACTACCATGACAATTAAACAATGAAGTATGAAAAAATTATTTTGAATTCTAGTGAAGGCTCTGGTGAGTTTCTCATTGTTGAAATCTTCAATATTTGAAACATTGAGTAAGAGACTACATTGTGCATACTCCAAAATCATTGTGTGAATCCTCAAAACAACGTAAGACAGCCAAGCAACAATGGAGATGCACAATAGAATTGTATCAAAACGTAAGCCATTATTAACAGGTTATTGTGGGTTGTATATATGCATTGGAAGAAGCGCCTATCAAAAAGAAGGTACATTATGTGGCTGAAAAAATAGACTGAAAGCTACGATGGGCAAATATGTAAAAATTGCTTCTTTGCCTGTTCATTTCTTTGTGAAAGAAGGGTTTTACGTCCATTTTCTCTACATTTACACAGAATAGTTCGGATTTCGGTTCTAGACCCCTTATTCAACGATAAGATCATAGCACAAAATGGTGGACAATAATTATTTGTAGATATGTTAGCCAAAAGTTACTTTTCATTAGAAAAATGTGCTTCATGTATTTGTGTGTGCGTGCGTGTATCTACGCGTTAATGGACATCAAAGTAAAATCACACTGATCTCATAGCAGATGCTGACGAGTCAATAGATTAACGTACACGATGTATGCGTATGTGTGTCTGTGTGTTTAGAACTGTGAAGTGATCAATTAACTATAATTAACTCATGTGTGCCTTCACACAAGTGAAATTGGGGTAATTAAAGCCAATTTTAGTTTACACACGCGAGAGTTTTTATTTTACACTTTCTTTGTTAAAAGCCGTTGTAGCGCGTGACTCCATTGTAAGGAAAAGTGCGCGGTAATATGAATTAATCTATTGCACAATCCTGCGAAGGTAAATTTCCATGAGTTAGCAAAATAATAAGGTTAGTTTAGATAACAGTAATAAAAAAATAAATGAGAATAATAAATTAAACAGTAAATTAACAAATTAAAATTGGCTCATAGTAATATGGTATAGAAAGGTGATATTTAACGCAAAGGCTCGGTAATAAACGTTAAAAACTTCAAGGCACCTAATTTAATATATACTGAAATATATCAATTAACAAAGAATGATGTTAGGAGCTAATCCTACAATAAGATAAGAGATCGTTTTTTTTATTATTCAAGAAATAAATAATAATTGTTTAGCAAGAGATTCTTGATCGAAAACTAAAACAAATGTCATAAGAATTTGATGTGAGACAATCTGGTTTAGCAATAAAACAAACGATTAAAATATAAAAAATACTGCAAACGGCGTCAACTGCCGCATTAATTTTGTCCAAAACAAACAAGCGTCAATGTAACAATCAATTTTATCTCCTATTTTGTTAGGGAAGACTAGTTTTGCTTTCTTAATCTAAATTTGATTAACAAAGCTTTATTAGAAATTAGTGAACATTTCTGATTTAAATTTGATGGTCAGAATTAAATCAAAGGTAATATGATTTCAGTGGATATCGATTAAACGTTTTGAAATATATAATCTCAAAGAAGTGATTTGAAAAAAAATATTGAAAAAACTGCATATTATGCCTAAGTAATGTTAAACAAGTAAGTAGTCATAAAGGGCATAAAGGGTCTGTCGAGATATATTAACGCAATGATGGATGTACAAGAATTAACTCAAAGACCTGCTTTCTGTAATGTTTTCTCTCGGTGATATATTTTTTATGAACGTAAATGAATATCAGCCTTAATTCAAACAGGCTGCAGAACAACACAAAATATTTTAACATTACTGCGATTTCAGCATTTATGTGTCAATATAATACAAAGAACACATTTTATGAATTTGATAATACCAGGCATTGTGAAGCTAATATACAAGAATGTTTTATATAAACTAAAAGTTATAATACACAATATACAAATATATTCCATATATAATAGCCACTATTTGTGCTGTTAAACTGTTGGTTCGAAGTTTAAGTGCTGGAAAATCTGACGAAGGGTTAATTTATAAAATAATTTTGCGCTGTGCGGCAGTCTCAATCATTGAAGATGTAAAGTTGTTAATCAATTTATCGTGACAATATCTGAACGCATCTTTGTAGCCAGTGTTTATGTTCGAACACATTGATCTTGCTGATTGAATTGTGCGGCCGAAATTCCAACCAAGTAAAATATTTGTGAAACGTCTATGGGTGAGAACCGCAGGTCTAATGTTCCTTTTCTTATGTATAAATTTACTTTTGATCAACGTTAGTCAATTTACAGTCCTTCTCTGACATAGATCATGGGAGATTAAATCGCATCAGTAAGATAGACTTCGGTAGTCTTGGTAGGTTTGGTAATTGCATAATTATAGGGAGATCGGGTTTGCACTCTAGTCCACTACCTTGCTTCAAATATTTTTTTAAAACACCTTGAATTCAATGAGTGCTTAGTAGGAGAACTTAATATATGTCGCATCCTTGCTTTATCATGAAGAATTTTCACGAAAATTTTCAACAATACTATTAAATTCACATATACTGCGTTAAAAATTATGATATACATAATGTTTTCATGCGTTAAATATAAGGGTAGTCAACAATTCCAAGAGATCTAAAATAACATTAAGATAAACTGGAACTAAAACGATTGGGTATGAGTTTGTTTTTATTACATGTTATCATGTTGTAAGATGCGTGTCTGAATATACATAAATATTTAAAAACCATGTTTTAAGTTGTGTATTGGTTTCTCCTAAAATGAAAATAAATTCGAATCAAATGAAGTAAGCAAATGTACCGACATGACTGCAAAATTTTTTAAAAATAAGTATTACAGACAAGTGCCCTATATGCAATTGTATATTATTATTTGTTGCGTTCCTTGTAATAAATTATTTCAGAAATATCCAGAAGGATAGACCAAAGCCAGCATGATCTGAAGGCGTAATCTCATGTGCAAATGTGTTTCTTGTTTACGGGCGATACATAGATGAGAGTCGTTTCTATGTCCTCTATACACTATATATATCCTGGTTGATCGTACTCGGTCTCAGTTTTTATATTTATGTTCTTCGGTGTGCTCATTTTCAGAAGGAGAGTCCGGTTGCCGCATCGGCATAGAAAGTGTGCAGGCCATATTTGCAGTCAAATAAAATGTATGCGAGACTAATAATGGTGAGAGCCGTATATTAATTTGTTATTTCCATATCTATTTTTACTTTCATTATATATGCAACGCGGTTTGCTCATCGTTAATGAATTTGTCGTTCTGCTCTATTGAGGATCAAGGAAAGTCAAAACACGTCATCAGGTCTGACTGACGGTAGTTTTGCCATGTTCTTCGACCGGTTAAGTACAATGTGATTAGTGTTTATTTCAAGCTCGCAAACTTGATTTAAAGACATTTTATCCCCACCCAGGAAATCAATGATTGTTTATATATTTAATGTTGTAATTTTTCTGTAGCAACCGTTACAATAACTTTTTTTGTTGGAAATCTGTTTTATTATTTTCTTGTGGAATTATAAAAACAAAGTACGGATGTACATTAGTCAGTTTTGGATTTAGTAGCAATCATATACTAGGTTCATTGCGGACCAGCATTTTCACAAATATTTCCACGCGTTCAACTACTTTTTCTGTCGATTTTTTTGGATATAGGGACCTGTCTAAAAGAAGAGGTCATTGTGATTGAGACTGATGAGCACAAAGAAGTAAGTATATGAAGTTCACCTGACTAGTTTGATATGTAAAACAGAATAGATCAACAAACAGTATTTAAACAGAATAGATCATTTAAAGTAATCAGACTCAGATTGCATACCTAAACTCGAAAGGATTGGACCCTGTCTATTCAGAGGCGAGCATTAGATAAAATGGCAAGAACCACTACAACATCAACTGCATATTGTAATAGTAAACGTTGCACAAGATACATAATTCTTTGTCAGCATAAACAAGATATTGCACAAAATAATATAATTCAATCAATCTCCAAATACATATCACAAAATTATTGAACAACTTCTTCATATTGGCTAAGAATGTTTTGGATGGGACTTGATTCCGACCATTAGGTTAAAGGACATAAAAATTATCCACTACGGCCGAAGTTCTGCGTTTACCGGCAATTATAATTTACAAAACTAGTATAAATTTTTCCTCGTTAATTTTGTACTCATACCAACTATATATATATTTATATATATTTATATATATATATATATATATATATATATATATATATATATATATATAGACTTTATAATTAAATCCTGACAAACTAATCTAATTGGTTTAATATATATGAATACATTGTTAATCCATAATATTGAGATGAGCTCACAAAAAATTAGCGGTAGTACAGTACATTATGTAGGATATTACTTTCATTATAATAATTTAGCGCTAAAGTTATGTATTGGTAGCCTAAATATCTAATTTGGTCAATGGCGGCAGAAAAACGCATACAAAGACGATACTGGTCAAGGTCTTCATAGAAAATTCATTAGAGTGTTGTGTTAGCTATACTGATTAGTACGGTTTGCATATATTAATGTACTTAATTAAACAGTATGCATGTGTGTGTATGTGTGTGTGTGCGTTTCAATCGTAGAACACGCGAGAATTGGACATAGGAGCAAGAAAACAGGACTAAGTTAAATGGAATAGAAATAAACTCAAAAATAGTTGCTCAATTGTCGAATTAAATAAACATAAGGTATATATATATATATATATATATATATATATATATATATATATATATATATATATATATATATATATGTATATATATGGAACGGGAATTCGCGTTCCAAAACGTTGCCAGAAAACAAAGATTGAGTAGATTCGCATTTTCATTGGTTAGTATGAACGATGTTGAAGCCTTCGGAAGAAAGGGACGAATGCATACCCAGCCCGATCGAAAACAAAACAGATACAGACATGGAAATTGTGATCCATCAGATCTTTCTGAAAATGTTGGTGCAAAACTACAACCCGCGTAAGCAAAACGCGGCACGATAGAATATGAAGCTGGCACCCTGCAAAATTTAAAAGAAATGTAGGACGGACTTTCTAGCAAAATGCAAGAGCTAAATCGCAACGTGTACAAATTTCACTAACTTGAGATCCAATTCAATTGGTTACTACTATTCAATGCAATATCATATTAGACCGCGGTTCGAGCTTAGGTTGTGGAAAATTCTAGCAAGTACTTCACAAGTTCCCAATAAAGAAGAAAACATGTATCTTAGATTTTGTTACTGATAAATTATGCCGTGTTTTTCCTAAATTTTCTAAATACACATAAAACAAATCCTGACGAAAATAAAATTATTGCAATATTGAGTCCTTTATTTTTGTTTTATTCTGTGAAATAACTTGATTTTCTCTGTGGCAAATTCTGGCCAGTATGTGATGAGTTATAAATAAAGACGAAACCGGTCTACTGAATGAATTTCCTTTTCTACACTATACAGTTTTTAGCTTATACTGACATATCTTAGTACATAATGGGTAAGGAGTTTATTTCAAGATTGCAGCCTTGATTATAGCAATCGAATGTTTTGTGATGTTTTTCGAACTTGCCTGAATGACAATAAATCGTCGTACGGTTGTGTGACTCGTGGCCAGTTGAGTAAAATAACACATTTTGGAACATTTGGATATTTAGGCCGAGTACACGTTGTTTATTAGAATGTTCGTTTTATGAGTATAATGGTTTTTTTCGTTTACGCTTTGTGTAGAACTAGAAAATTCATTGTGTTGGCCGAGTACCCTGTTTCAAAGAAATAACTGATTAACCAGACGTTGCCAGGCCTTGTTTAATCGATTTTCGCGGTGGCTGTTATTGGATTCTGTTGATCGAATGACGTTTCTTACGTCCAGAATATATATTACCCACACATAAATGTGTAGACTAAGAGGGCATAAGATTGAAATGGCAATTGATCTTTACCACCCAATCTCATTATTCCATGTGGGCTGACAAATGCGGTTGCTCTCAATAGCCAACAATGCGAGCACCAGATCAAAACTCAGTCTCGCAATATAGACGTAGTCAATCTCAAACATCAGACTCTATCACAATAACAGTGACACCTACACACACAGGTACGCTCACAGACACACACGCATACGCAATAACAACTCAACCAACAATTAACAATTAACTGAAATTCAGACTAGTTGGCACCCGCTTAAACAAATGAAAACCTAGAACGATTATCTGCAAAAGATTGCAATTTATAGATTAATATTTTGGAAATAATGTCCAAAATAAAAATACTTTGTGTTATTAAATGTAATTTACCTTTCTCATAAAATATACTGTGTAAGATACAAAGGCAATTGATATTATATATATATATATATATATATATATATAATGAAATTTTAAACTAAAAATTGCAGTAGCAGCGAAGGTAATTGATCCGGTGCACTGGTTTCTTCTTTTCCAGGACTCTTTAAGTACTGTTCAGTATATGCCACGGACGGGCTGGAACAAGAACACATTTGTTTCGGAGTCTGGGATTCGATAAACTACACAGCCCGTACATCATACTGCACGAAAGTTTAATTCATATACACATTTATGCCTTTTGATTAGCCTTTCCTTCAGTTGGCACCAGTTTTAACCTTTCAAAACTCAAAGTTCTAAGTCATCTACGATCTGTCATTAAAAATAAGACGCTGTTTTACTTGGGTATGGCATTTTCAATTGAATATTGTATTTTGGACAGAACTTAACTATTTACTAATAAGGTCGAAACAGGTCTATTCGATGAATTGCCTTTGATTCAAACTGGAGGAAAGATTAATAAAAAAAACGTAATTTTGTTTATGACTTTAAATTGCGTGCCGTACACGGCGGGATCTGCACAATTGGAGATGCTCAAACTTCAAGGTAAATTTGCCCCGAATTGATTTCCATCCGCATCAAATAATGGAGAGTACGTGACGAGTTTTAATGAGGGCGAAAGCGGTCTACCAGATGAATACCCCTTGTACCCTGATGCTATATGTAATTTATTCTTATTTGATATATATATATATATATATATATATATATATATATATATATATATATTGATAGTTTCTAATTTCACCATTTTTAAAATGTAAGAACAAAACAACGTACTCCATGGAATAACATTTATTAATAAATCTTATTTCTACCAGTATCTACAGCCATTGTTCTGGATTCGTTAGTATATTCGTTCATCCAATCCCACTGTACATGTGTTGTAACCAATCTCCTCTTCGTTATGCTGGCCTTTGCTTTGCGCAATTTAGACCACTGCTTTTGCGCAATTTAGACCACTCCTTTTGCGTAACGTCATTTGGTGTGTCATCGCTTTCATTTTAATTGCGTCCGTAATTGATGTATGTGTCGTATATTGCGAAGCGTTGGCTATTTTTAAAGGCATGTCGGTTATGTCTTTGTTCCAGTCCAATTTAATTTCTTTTTGAATTATTTTCTGCACGTTTAAGCAGGGCTTCAGCTTATTAATTGCAATAGCTTTAAAAGCCAGAAGCATTTTCTCTGTTTTTGCCTTGTAGAGAACTGAAAAATTGTTACTACTAACAGCATGACCTGTGAGTAGTACATGTTCGCAAATTGCTGATTTTTGTGCAGGAGCTGCACCCCTCTTTAATAGTTTTTGAGGGAGATGCTGATTTATTCTAGTTTCGAGCCTCTCTTTTTGATCTGCCGATGTACTGAGCGTTGCAGGTACATTGAAATTTGTATACAGACAAAGGTGTTGACGCTCACAGAGAGGCTATCTTTTTCATTCGTGCGCATCAGTTTTGTTGTGTTGAACACCACTCTCACCTGTATTGATGGAAACTGTGCTTTTGTCGCTCGAATTACTTTTCGTTTGAAGATTTCCGCTGGAAGATCACCTCCAAAGGGAACACTAAGCGTTACTATCTGGGGAGTTTGATTTTCTTCCAAATTGGCCACGATTTTGTTGCGTTGCCTCAAGTTGTATTCGATGAACCAGTCCGGATAGCCATTATTTCTCAACGCTTCGCGAAGCAAATTTAGCTCTACTTCAATGTTGTCCGGTGAACAAATCCTGCGTATTCGTGTGCCCAAATTCATTATTAGGTTCCTTTTGTACGCCCTTGGCACACTACTCATATAATGGACATACTGTCCAGTCCAGCTTGATTTCTTGTGAACTGACCTTGAGAGAGTACCTTCTTCATCTCTCGTTATTCCTACATCTAGGAAGGATAAATATCCGTCTTTTTCTTCTTCTATTGTAAACTTGATTGCCTGGTCTACCTTGTTTCTGTGATGTAGCAGTGAATTTGTATCTTCATCCTTTTCAACGACCATGAAAGTATCGTCAACGTAGCGCACGTAAAAATGAGCTCCATTGATAAATGGTTTTAAACCAGTTGTTTCTAAATGGTGCATGTATATGTCTGCCAATACTGGTCCAAGAGGACTACCCATACCTATGCCGTCAATTTGTCTGTAGAAGACTCCTTGGAATACGAATTGTAAGTTGGATGTGCATAATAGAAGTAGTTCTCTCATGTCGTCCACTTCTATCAGTGTTTCCGCTCCTGATGATCGTATATATTCACATAGGATATTTATAGTTTTGTTTACTGGAATGCTAGTAAAGAGTGACTTTATATCGAGGGACACCATTTTCCTCTCTTTCAAATTTAGGTCGCGAATTTTTTCTACGAATTGAAAGCTATCCTGTACAACGTGGTCTATTCTTCCTTTCATGATAGGCTTTATAATCCGGCATAATAGTCTGGCTGCCTTGTGCTGTGGGGAATTTATCATAGATAAAATGGGCCTGAAAGGCGGAAGTCCTTCATTGTTGATCATTTTGTGAACCTTGGGCAACCCATATAATATCGGTTGCGTTGAACCTACGGGCTTGGCATGTTTGCATTCTGTAATAAAAGCATTTTTGTGCTCTATGTCGATTTCTTGTTTAGCCTCGACCTTCGAATTAATTCGGTTTAGAATCTTCGTTATGGAATTTTCTAATTTTGCCGTAGTGTCGCGTTGTACCTCTTCGCGTTTAAATTTTGATTTGTCATTCAGAATTTGTAACATCGCCTGACTATAGTCCGTATAGTTCATTAACACTACGCCTGTCCCTTTGTCTGGCTTCATGAGTCTGACTTGTTTGTTTCGTTGTAGCTCATTCAGTTCTTCTAGATGCCTTTTGGTGACCAGTTTATTGCCTTGGAATGTGCGCATATATTGGCCATACGCACTTCGGAGGTCCGATTTAAAGAGCGAGATGTCGTATTTTTCATTTGATTTGTGTTTTGTGGCTATCCGGACTGGTTCATCGAATACAACTTGAGGCAACGCAACAAAATCGAGGCCAATTTGGAAGAAAATCAAACTCCCCAGATAGTAACGCTTAGTGTTCCCTTTAGAGGTGATCTTCCAGCGGAAATCTTCAAACGAAAAGTAATTCGAGCGACAAAAGCACAGTTTCCATCAATACAGGTGAGAGTGGTGTTCAACACAACAAAACTGATGCGCACGAATGAAAAAGATAGCCTCTCTGTGACGTCAACACCTTTGTCTGTATACAAATTTCAATGTACCTGCAACGCTCAGTACATCGGCAGATCAAAAAAGAGGCTCGAAACTAGAATAAATCAGCATCTCCCTCAAAAACTATTAAAAAGGGGTGCAGCTCCTGCACAAAAATCAGCAATTTGCGAACATGTACTACTCACAGGTCATGCTGTTAGTAGTAACAATTTTTCAGTTCTCTACAAGGCAAAAACAGAGAAAATGCTTCTGGCTTTTGAAGCTATTGCAATTAATAAGCTGAAGCCCTGCTTAAACGTGCAGAAAATAATTCAAAAAGAAATTAAATTGGACTGGAACAAAGACATAACCGACATGCCTTTAAGAATAGCCAACGCTTCGCAAAATACGACACATACATCAATTACGGACGCAATTACAATGAAAGCGATGACACACCAAATGACGTTACGCAAAAGGAGTGGTCTAAATTGCGCAAAAGCAGTGGTCTAAATTGCGCAAAGCAAAGGCCAGCATAACGAAGAGGAGATTGGTTACAACACATGTACAGTGGGATTGGATGAACGAATATACTAACGAATCCAGAACAATGGCTGTAGATACTGGTAGAAATAAGATTTATTAATAAATGTTATTCCATGGAGTACGTTGTTTTGTTCCTATATATATATATATATATATATATATATATATATATATATATATATATATATATATATATTACATAGAACGTTGGCTTCGAAGTCGTATATGCGTGGACTTTATATGAAGTTGACATTATTATTGCTTGAATATGTATTCGTATAGAAGATTTTACCATCCACCTGTCCCACATTTGTTGTGAATATATGGCGTTGTACCGGCTCCTACTGCTGAGTCGTCAGTAAGCACTGAACGTATTTTTACTTGAGGCAGAAACCTTTCTTTTATGCTGACTTTGGTTTATCTTTCCGGTCCAGTTTGATTTAGTTTATTACTTGTTACGCAGCAATTATTACACCAATGCATATTTAATAAATCAGCGTAGAAACGGATGAATAGCTTTTACATGTTAAATTGAACGATCCCACGGTTTCCAAGAAATTTGATAAATAACGTCACTTAAGTACAGATAGTTCAGATTTTCTGAATTAAGAAGTGTTCATAATTAGTATTAGATCTCAAATCTTGTAACATGTAACCTGTCACTAAATCCATTGCTTTGATGCTATTTGCTGGCTCGGTATTTTGGAAACCATTGTTCTAATACCATTTACAGGCTCGGTGTATATTTTATTCAGTGAGTTGGCTTTGAATTCGCATTGTTGAAGTCTTTACATTCCTCACCCAAATATATATTAGGTTTAGGGCGCAGTACCGGCTTCTACTAATGAGCCCCCAGTAATCACGAAACGAATGTACCATGAGATTATACCTTCCGTTCATGCTGTCTTTGGTTTATCCTTTTGGTCATATTTGAAGTAATTTGGTACTATTTGCGCATCACCTACTACACACTGCATATATATATATATATATATATATATATATATATATATATATATATATATATATATATATATATATATACCTCAGTTAGCCAGGCACAGAAGACTTAGTGTTCTAGTATTTGAGGTATCTACGTGAAAGGACATTATTTCTCCTTTTGAGATAAACATGGCGAATGATAGATATTGAAACCTACAGTATCCAGTATCTACAGTATCAAGTGGAAGTGAAATATGAGATGATGGAAGTCCCACTATACAAAGTGTTCATCGTTTAAATCTTTTTGAATAAACGTGGCTAGTGGCAGATGTTAAAGCCTACAGATCTACGATACCAAACGGACCGCAAGCATCATTTGGAAGACAGCGTCCTGCAGATGAAGATGGGGTCGCACTGTAACAAGTGTCCATCAACTGCACATGTCAGCCAACCGTGCGAAAACAACATGCGATGTTAGTACTGTGCATACTTCAAATATCCTCTTATAGGGAAATTTGACAACGTGCTGTTCACTGAACTTTGTTTAAAGCAATTTGTTACTTCTAAATATTTCAGATCAAAATTCACTTAGATGTGCAAGGCATGTTGCTTTATGCGTTATATTTGATTAAATTTAATAAATAAATCGATTCGTAATTTAGTGATACGTACTTATGCGTTGATTAGAGTGAAAACGAAAGTCGGTTTAACTTTAATCATGGCACAGTCATGTTTTTACCGATAACGCGCGTTACAGAATGAATAGAATTAAACCAGATAGTTAGTTTGCGAATTTTGACATTAATAGACCTTCCACAGTCAATAAAACATAATTCGTGTAATGAATCTTTCTAAAACAACTCTTAGTGAGAGTGTGAACTTGACTTGTTTAGCCGCTTTTAACACTCATTTTATTGTTGTTGACTTTTCACTGTTGACATTCTTCGTGTTTTGTCAATTATTTGGTTTTTGTTATGGCTGTTCTGTTTTTGGCAATTTTGGTGGTTTTCGATACTGGTCTTGTGTTCTCTCCGAAGTTTGCCGACTTTTTATTTGTGTTGTTGCTGCTGACGTTTCGGCTCTGACCGTATTTAGAGATATCGACGTTTAACTGGTGCTACTACAGCATAACGCGTGAATCTAAAATTAAATGCACTGTCTGCCAACACTAATAGCTTCACTTTGCCAGTTGCCAAACACACGTGGAACGGCTGTGTTTGGTAATGCGCAACACGTTTACCTCGTGTTCGTAAACTACCATCGACTTTGTGTTGTAACTCGGCTCACTTTCGTTCATCGATATGCGAACACGAATAAATTTATGGCCCGCGCAACTAATGCTCGTTTAACTGTATGGCCATTTATTTAAATAGTTTCACTTCACCCAACTGATGTCAAAGTACTGTGTGCTTGGCCATTTATTAATTGATTTGTGCAAAAGCACTGTCTAACATTTTGTAACTGTGCTGTACACACTGGAAACGATTAACGAGCAAATTTGTCATTTATGCGTTTACTTTAAGGTGTGTGTGCCAGATATCACACTTTTAATACGTTCAATTGGCTGCTTTTCGACAATCCGATTCTATATTTTTCTAAATGGTTTTATTCTTGCGTTCGAAGTTATAAAATTTGAATATTTTGCATAGAAAATGGCTCTTCTCTTTAAACACTTCATCGCATCAGTCTGTTTTTTTGCAATTTGGATATTAAATTAAAAGCCGCCCGTTACTGGACAATACCATGAAATTAGCCGTAATTTCATTGCAAATAGATTTAGTCAGTCTATTGCCACGTTCTATTCACCAATTTTACTTGCATCGATCTGCTTCTTGCCTCGAAACACTTCTTTTATTTTAGATTTGCCACTCGCATTCGCCTAACGCCACATCGCCAGTTGTTGCTCGCCACTTTTAAATACAATTCCAAGCAGTTTTCAAAATATTATGTAGAACAACAAGTTATCTAAGTCAATTAAGCCTTTTTATCGGCCATCCTACAATTCTTTGCTTTCTAATTGTTTGAATATGCTAGTTTTCTGATTTCATGCATTTTTTAATAATATTAAACTTTTATGTTATTCGGTTAGCAACTGGTGTTAGCCTCATTGGTCAATATGGAAATTAATGTCCCATAGTTTCCAAAATGCATCATTATAGATAGTCAGTCACAATTTCGTGTGGAGTTTCGCAAATTCACTAGTCAATATCGCCAGCTTTTGCAGGATTGCTGTTATGGCACATTTCTTAACGATTTAAGAGAACAGAACTAATGAAGCGTAGAAGTCGTTATTTATAGAATCTAAGAACAAAATTTTTAAAACATGTCCTGTCCAAATTGTCAATTTTAAAACCTACCTCACGAAAACAATTCTTATTGGTCAATGAGCTAAACTCCTATCGGTCGATTTAAAATATTATTAACTTTTACTGTTCTTGCAGACAACGACAATTTAAACGTTGAATCACGTCTATCATCAAGCGTAATAACTTTTATACCAATAATGACTAAATATAATTAATCTTTAGTCGTAATTAGTGTCTTGTCTAGTTAAAACGATACTAATATACAAATAAAATATATATTTGTGTATTTACTAGTTAGTTTACTAGTTCTACCGTCCTATTATCCCACATTCCTCACACAAATATATAGTGGTTAAATGGCGTAATACCGGCTCCTTTTGATGAGTCACCAGTAAGCACGAAACAAATGTGCACGAGGTTATACTTTTCGGTTCATGCTGTTTTTGGTTTATCCTTCTGATTATATTGGAACTAAGTTGCTACTAGGCGCGCAACACATAAAACATACTTGCATATATATTAGCTCTTCGCAACAAACAGTATTTAACTGTAATATATTGAATTGAATAATGTCATGCTTACCGTGAAATCTGATAACTGATATCGACCATGGCCAGAGTGTAAGGATTTACTGGAGTAACAAGTGTTCATAAATTGTTGTAATTCCCAATTTCGGTGAACTATAGCATAAATTGGTATCCATCATGTTGGTACCATGTTCCGATTCGGAAACCGTAGTGTTAGTACCATGTACCTTTTCGATAATATAATGTTGGTATCGGCTACTGATACAGTTGCCATAGTGTTAGTATTCTTTAACGACTCGGTATATCTATCACATAGAGTGAGTTTGCGTTGAAGTCGCATTGTCGTAGACTTTATATGATGTTAGTTTCGCTATTGCAGGTTTACACTTTCGTCTAGAAGATTGTATCGTCCTATTATCCCACATTCCTCACCCCAATATATATTGGTTAAAGAGCGTAATACCGGCTCCCACTGATGAGTCGCCAGTAAGCACGAAACGAATTTGCACGAGGTTATACTTTTCGTTTAAGCTATCTTTATTTTATTCTTCTTGCCATAATTGAATTAATATGTTACTAGGTTCGCATCACCTAATACATACTTGCATATATATTAGTTCTCCGCAACACACATGATAAACATTGACGGCAATACCACAGACAAAAACAATAACTGAAAGCAAAACAGCATAAACAGAATTATCAACAACAAAATCTTTTCATGAATGCAAAAACAAAAATAAGAAACAATAACATTATGATCAATAACGAAAATAATCAAAATATTTAACAATAATTCATTGCGCGGGTGGTGGTAACAATGCTTTAAATCAAGTTTGCGACCCTGAAGTAAACACCAATCCGATTGTATTTAACCAATCGTCGAACAACATAACAAAACGCAGTAGTTTTGTTATGTTGTTCAATGACTGGTTAAATACAATGGGTTTGGTGTTAAATCAAAATATTTACAAAATCATCCGCAAATCATAAGAAGAACTAATTTAAATACGCATTTACAAAAGCAGTCTGTACAAACGGTCAATTGTAACAAATTAAACGAACATTGGTTGCGCGGGTGGTGATAACAATTATTATAATCAAGGTTGCGGTCTTGATATAAACACCTGACCCATTAAGTACTTACATATGTCAGTATAAACTAAGAATTGTATAGTGTAGAAAAGGCAATTCATCCAGTAGACCGGTTTCGTCCTTATTGGGAACTCATCAAGTACTGCCCAGAATTTGCCGCGGACAGGATACGAACCTGGGCACGTCTGCTTCGGAATCTGGTGCTCTAACCTCTGAGCTATCCTGCCGCACACTACACTACACACAATTTTCAGTTATATACTAACTAATGTAACTTGGTTAGTCAATTTCCTTCTCTACACTATACAATTCTTAATTTATACTGACATATGTAAGTAATTAATGGGTCAGGTGTTTATATCAAGACCGCAACCTTGATTATAATAATTGTTATCACCACACGCGCAACCAATGTTCGTTTAATCATATAAATGTTCATTTCAATACCACTTACCCATGTAGTGTGGTGTCTGTTCAGTAATGACAGATTGTGAATGGTTAGTTGGAACTTTGGGTCTAAATGGATGCCATATGAGCTCCACCTAAAGGAAAAATTGACTAACCAAGTTACATTAGGTAGTATATAACTGAAAATTGTGTGTAGTGTAGTGTGCGGCAGGATAGCTCAGTGGTTAGAGCACCAGATTTCAAAGCAGACGTGCCCAGGTTCGTATCCTGTTCGCGGCAAATTCTGGCCAGTACTTGATGAGTTCCCAACAAGGACGAAACCGGTCTACTGGATGAATTGCCTTTTCTACACTATACAATTCTTAGTATATACTGACATATGTAAGTAATTAATGGGTCAGGTGTTTATATCAAGACCGCAACCTTGATTATAATAATTGTACCAAATGTTAATGATTGGATCCACATACCAACAGACCCCTTTTAAATAAATTGATAAGTAATTTCAAAGAAAACCAGGCCTGAAGGCTGAAATTCTCGACTAGTTTAAATCATTTGAGCTGCGAAATTGAGACTGAGTAAATTTACGTTGATCTCCAAGATGACAACAAGGTTACTTGGCAGAAACAAGCTTTTTAGTAAAACTTCATAACGGGCGTCATATATTCACGAATTTAATGACAGAAAAATTGATGTGAGAATATACTATAATCAAGTACATATATTTTTCAGTATAAATTAAGAATTGTATAGTGTAGAAAAGTCAATTCATCCAGTAGACCGGTTTCGTCCTTATTGGGAACTCATCACGTACTGGCCAGAATTTGCCGTGGGCAGGGCTCGAACCGGGGCACATCTGATTCGGAATCTGGTGCTGCAACCACCCTGCCACACTGATATAAACACCTGACTCATTATGCACATGCGTTTTTCAATATAAGTTAAGTACTGTTTAAAGTAGAAAAAAAAATTCTTTTTAAGTTTCTATATTATGGGAACATATATATATATATATATATATATATATATATATATATAGACAATACAATTAAACAATAATTGATTACTGGGTTGTGGCACCAATTCTTTGAAGCAATTTTGCGAGCTTGAAGTAAACACCAATCCAATTGTATTTAACCAGTCGTCGTACAGCATAACAAAATTACTACTAGTCCTAACGCATTGACACGTTTCGACCTTCCACGATCATCATCCGAATACAGCGGCAAACTGACCAGCGAGAGTTAAATCGCGTTGCGCATGTACGAAGAGTAAAATAAGATTTGCGGCTCTAACCTCATGTAGTCTCGCATACGATTTACTCGACTTGAAATTTCGGCTGCATAATTTATTTGCAGTCACGAACATAACCTTTTTGCAACTTTCGCTACATGGATATTAGTTAAAACTTTGAACAAACGTTAGCTATGCGTGTGTTGATAACAGTATTTATTCATTTTAAAACTTATGTTAATATAATGAAAGCTGCAAATAGTTAATGATCCTTATTGCATAGGAGCTGTGCAACCGACAGTTCCAGATAGGTACAATGAATGCGAGAATTCAAGATGTGAGAGACGCATACCTTTTTGCATTGTTAGGAAAATAGTCTTTCAGATAAGACACCACGGAGCTGTAAATTGTATTTTCACATCTCATATGACATATAAGTGATTTGGAACGATTGTGAGGGTGAAATGGTAAATTTATTTAATTTAACTGATCAAATAGGGGAAATTCAATTTAGTATTGAAAGGAAGCTTTGAGATGAGTTGCCGTATTATGGAAGGCCAAGTTGATGAAAAATATTCAGAAATTAAGAAACCAATTTCTAGAAAAGCTAATTACTGCTAAATACTTCCTAATTTCAAATCAACTCAATCGAATCGGATGAGAATCGGGATTTCAAAGGCATTAGCAATAAGATGCTCTAGATTAACAGACAAAACACATTTGCTTAAATCTTCCATTGTGAGTATTGTGCTGTGTATAGCTGCCTGATGATCGAGCTGGCATTGAGGTTCCGAAACGTTGCTTGTCAACGGTAGATTAGATCGTGCCTCATTTCCAGAGGTTAGTTTAAACCATGTTCAAGCCTTCGGAAGAAAAAGAGACGAATCCGCGCCCAGCCAAACCGAGGGTCAGATCGATGCGTACTTGGAGATGGGAATCAATCGGATCTTTGCGACACGGATAGTGCAAAGCAACAACCCGCGAACGCAACTCGCGGTGAGTCCACAAAACATGAATTAATATAACTAACAAAGGCGGATGCCTGAAGAATGCATAATCTTATACTGAGGCACATAAAATCTGATAGAGCGAAGAAGATCGTGGACCCATGGCATATTCGGATTCCAAACTAAGCAAGAAATACATAATCAATAGCTTTAAATCGCAATAAAAGAGCCGCCTAGAGACAGTCCATTACCCAGAGCACTAGACTCCCCAAACCAATGGATACAATTGAAGTCTTAAAAGCATCAAGTGTGTTGTAACGACACAAATCAATCGCCGACATATTGCGTAAATTAAATTCAAATTTATTTACGTTGCACCAATGAGAAAAAAGCGAAATTGCCGTTTAACCACGTTTAACCAATAGTGTGCAAGTAGACATATTGCATGCTATTTAAGCACGGTAATTTACCATTCAAGTCAGTTGTGTCGTATGTGCGTTCTGCCTCGTGTTACACATGTGCGTGCTGTCGGCTGTCAATACCTACGCTGGATATTGATTTGTTTCACCAACAATTGGCAACATCCGTGACTCACCGTGTTGCTCTTCAACCAGCAAGACGAGCCAATTAATGCAGAACTTCAACCAAATCATCCACATCGTGATAACAACAGCAGGAACCACAACCAGAGTTCACCCAAGGAACAGAACATCAACTTACATAGATATAACTTACGAGAACGCCGCCAAGGCCCTGTTAAGGGCCCCCCCTATCAGTAACTAATCTCTATTCAGAGCACCTTAACCGAGTTTGTAACGTGGTACGGCATTTACTTGAAGCCGGGGCGTTTACAGTGTATTGAATCCGATGCAACGAGTGTAGTCTAATGTCTGTTAGTGCAAATATGCGCACAATCAGGGTATGCGGAAGCCAACATAGAACTGCATGAAAGTATGGACGTTACTCAATTTGGTCTTCATATAAGTAACCGAAAAGTAAACAATCATTGATTGCGCGGGTGGTGGTAATCCCATTGTATCAAACCAGTCATCGAACAACACAGCAAAACTGGCGACTGACAGTAGTTTTGATATGGTGTTCGACGACTGGCTAAATACAATGGGAATGATTTCGCGGGCGATGATAACAATTACTGTCATCAAGGTCGCGATCTTGATATAAACACCCGACCGATGAAGCACAGACATTTTCCAATATAAACTAAGAATTGTATAGTGTAGAAACGGCAGTTCATCTTGGAGACCGGTTTCTTCCTCATCGGGAACTCAACACGTACTGGCCATAATTTACCGTGGACAGGGCTCGAACGTAGGCACGTCTGCTTCGGAAACTGGTGCTCTAACCACTGAGCTATCCTGCCGCACACTACACTACACACAATTTTCAGTTTTATACTAACTAATGTAACTTGGTTAGTCAATTTTTCCTTTAGGTGGAGCTCATATGGCATCCATTTAGACCCAAAGTTCCAACTAACCATGCCCAAATCTTTCATTACTGAACGAGACACCACATTACATGGGAAAGTGGTATTGAAATGAACATTTATATAATTAAACGAACATTGGTTGCGCTGGTGGTGATAACAATTATTATAATCAAGGTTGCGGTCTTGATATAAACACCTGACCCATTAATTACTTACATATGTCAGTATAAACTAAAAATTTTATAGTGTAGAAAAGGCAATTCATCCAGTAGACCGGTTTCGTCCTTATTGGGAACTCATCATGTACTAGCCAGAATTTGCCGCGGACAGGACTCGAACCTGGGCACGTCTGCTTCGGAATCTGGTGCTCTAACCACTGAGCCATCCTGCCGCACTCTACACTGCACACAATTTTCAGTAATTTTTTTCTTTTAGGTGGAGCTCATATGGCAAACATTTAGACCAAAAGTTGCAACTAACCATCCCAAATCTGTCATTATTGAACAGACACCAGACACCACACTACATAGGGATGCGGTATTTGTTGATTCCACCTATGTTGGTTGGGTCGTTTATGCGGATTCCCTCAGAATTTATTATGAATTAATCTTTTGGGCATTCAATCCTCTAATCATTGTTTTCAGCCCGTCAGAAGCCATTCGTTATCTTCACGCACGTGCTTTATTTTTAACCAATTATATACAGGATTTTACCCGTTCAAAGAGCATCGATTAACCAAAACAAATTTACAAATATTTATTATTCTATGTTCACTTTTGTGACTCGAAGTCTGCTTCCATCATTGTGCTGACTGCTTCATCATATTACGGGCGCTTTTACGAGAACATTCTGTTGAATTCACGCCAGCCCTGTATAGGACCCTTGGCGCGTTCTCAGTCTCAAAGGTGGCTATTGCTACAGTATTGAAATGAACATTTATATAATTAAACGAAAGAAAGTCCACACTTAAAAAGTTGCACAAAGATATATATCAGTCCAAAATGTTGAAAAAAGTAGAAACATAACTAAGCACAGTTTAGCATAGGGCTAGGAAGGCCCTACGGTAGTGCCAGTACACGAACAAATAATTTTTTTTCCAAATCCTAGAGAACGTCGATTTGTTGAAATAGCTTCCAAGCAGTGAAGTATACCGACGCATCCACCGTTTGTTAAAATAAATAAGCGATTTGTTGACATTTCGCGTTTATTTTACAGGACATGACATGTTTGGTAAGAGACGTACGCGCAACACCAATCTTTTACTGCATGTAACATTATCCGCAATTGGAATTGTTGCTGTGGACAATCACATGAAAGCAGATGCAATAGACGATTAAATTCACGCTAGTCAGACCATATACCAACTTGGTTGTTGCGTATATCCATAGCTAAACATGCTATGTCCTGTTACGACTGTTCATACAATTGCAGTTGTGTATTAGGTGTTGCGTACCTTGTAACAATTTAGTTCAATTATGACCAGAGGGATAAACCACGAACAGCAAGAACGGTAGGTATAATCTCGCGGAAATTCGTTTCTTACTAACAGACAACGCATCAGTAGGAGCTGGAATGTGGTTGGCATTATGCATTTGTTGCTGCTCGTTTGTAATATTTATTTTCATTTATTCATCACGTCTTTTTTGCTGCTACTGTCGCTTTTCATGCGTTTTGTTGCTGTTCTTCTTGCTTCTATGATTGGCGATCTGATAAATGTTCAAATTGTTTTTTATACTTATCGTTGCGTAATTTGGTTCTACTCGAAGTTGTGCAGAATAACTTTAAATCAAGATTGAGAGCTTGAAGAAAATATCAATCCTATTGAATTTAGCAAGTTTTCGAACAACGTCAAAAACTACCGCCAGTCGCAACGCACTGACGCGTTTCCACCTTCCATGATCATCAACAGAGTTCGACGGCAAACTGACTAGCGAAGATCAAACCGCATTGCATATATATGGAAAGCAAAATTAGATATGCGGCTCTCACCTCCAGTAGTTTTGCATACATTGTACGTGACTGGAAATGTCGGCTGCAGTTTTGTTGATCGTGGAACGCAAAAAGACGTCAGCGAGTGCGAGTAACGGCGGTTTTGTTATGTTGTACAACGACTGGTAAAAAAATGGTACTGATGTTTATTTCAAGCTCACAAACTTGATTTAAAGAATTTTTACCACCACCCGCACAATCAATAATTGTTTAATTGTGCTAAAATTGTTTTGGCTGTCGTCTTAGTTACCATTATTGTTTTCCTCCTACTACCGTTTTTATTTATGTTACAGCAGCTTCCGTTTTCAAGTATTTTTCTTACTGGTGAAGTCGATTTTACGATTTTTCATCGACCGTTTTGGTGTCGGCACTGTTGTTGTGTGTTTAAAGTATAATCAATTGTTGTTGATCATTATCATCATCATCATCATCATCATCATCATCATCATGTCCAGCCACACAAAATTCAAAAGTGACTAATGTTTCACTGCCATATAACCAAAAGGCGTGAAAAGAGTATATAAATGAATTTAGACAAATTATTAGTGAGATTTACGAGAGAGAGAGAGAGAGAGGGGGGGGGAGAGAGAGAAGGAATACCTTGCTACTACGAGTAAATTTATCAGGATAACTCACAGAAATGAGGTAAACTAAACCTCTCCACAACACCATTATGGCCAAGTTAGCATTCGGGCAAGGCGACATCAGCAGTACAGCTTCCTTGCGGATTTCGCAGTATTACATTGTTGTGGTGGTGGTGGTGGTGGTGCTATATCGTATTTCTCTCGTTGCTTCTGTCCATTTTGACGTTATTGTCAATGTTTTGTAATGATTAATTTACAGCTGCAGCATATAACTAGTGGATTTTTGTCTACATACAATAGTTCAATGCATATACTTCTTTAAAATTATCTTCTCGGCTGTGTATTAGGTGTTGCGAACCTGGTAACAACTTAGTTCAGTTGTGACCGGAAGGATAAACCAAAGGCAGCATGAACGGAAAGTATAATCTCATGCACATTCGTTTCGTGCTTACTGGCGACTCATCAGTAGGAGCCGGTATTACGCCCTTTAACCACAATATATTTGGGTGAGGAATGTGGGATAATAGGACGATACAATCTCCTAGACGAATGTGTAAACCTGCAATAGTGAAGCTAACATCATATATTCTACGACAATGCGACTTCAACGCTAACTCACACTATATAATATATATACCGAGTCTGTAAAGGATACTAACACTATGGCTATTGTGTTAGTAACCGATACCAAATTATTGTACCGAAAAGGTACATGGTACTAACACTATGGTTTCCGAGTCGGTACATGATACCAACCTGATGGATATCAAAATAAATATAACACCCAAAAAGGATAATATTAATAATAATGATAATAAAAAGTATAATAATCATACTATTTGAAATAATAATAATAATAATAATAATAATAATAATAATACTAATGCTACTACTAAATTACAACTCCTAATAATAATAATACTAAAAATAAATAAATAAATAAATAATAATAATAATAATAACGATAATAATAATACATTTATTTGGCATCAAAGGCCAACAGACCCAACCATTGAAATGACAAATAAAAAGTAGGATATGTGGAGGTGAATAAAATAAATATAAAACCCAAAAAGGATAATATTAATAATAAGGATAATAAAAAGTATAATAATCATACTATTTGAAATAATAATAATAATAATAATAATAATAATAATAATAATAATAATAATAATAATAATAATAATAATAATAACTAATAATAATACTAATAATAAACTACTAATAATAATAATACTAATAATAATAATAATAATAATAAATAATAAATAAATAAATAAATAATAATAATAATAATAATAATAATAATAATAATAATAATATATTTATTTGGCATCAAAGGCCGACAGACCCAACCATTGAAATAACAAATAAAAGGTAGGATATGATGAGGTGAATGAAATTTTGACTAGCGGCAGGATGGCTAAGTGGTTAGATCACCGGATTCCGAAGCAGACGTGCCCAGGTTCGAGTCCTGTCCGCGGCAACTTCTGGCCAGTACTTGATGAGTTCCCAATAAGGACGAAACCGGTCTACTGGATGAATTGCCTTTTCTACACTATACAATTCTTAGTTTATACTGACATATGTAAGTAATTAATGGGTCAGGTGTTTATATCAAGACCGCAACCTTGGTAATAATAAAAGTATTTAATAGCAGAGGAGAGGAGTTGAGGAAGAGAAATGTTATCATCAACTTGATGATGGTTCAATCTGGTGAAAAATAAAACGAAATTCCATTTGACTAGACAAGATCAATTGGAGTTCAGTCCATGAAGTTTCCGAGCATCAAAGCGGCGTAGGTTGGGTCCGGACAGATGAGTTTGGGTGTGAGATCGAAAATGATGGCGAACCGGAAGCAGACGTCGACCGACGTCATACTATTATTATTATTATTAATAATAATAACAACAGTAATAGTAATAATACTATTATTATATCAATCACATTACTACACAATCATATAATCATAATCATAATAATAATAATAATAATATATTTTGGATCAAAGTAATGTAAATAATCAAAATAATAATATTAATAATAATAATAATAATGATAATAAAACTATAATAAACATACTATTTGAAATAATAATAATAATAATAAAATATAATTAACAATATTAATGATAATAAAGTTATCAAAATAAATTGTCAATTTGTCAATCGCTTTCATGCGATATTTTTAATAGAATCCATGATAACAATTTTGCCTTTTTCAAGTGTAAGTTACTCGTTCGTGTCGCAATGCGTATTCAACAATCGACCTGTGAAAACATGTCAACACTAAGCCAATTACACACGTGCATAGGTTACTTGTGTGTTTGTGTTTAGTGGCTAGAAAACGGTGTTCATAATATTATTTAACACAATCATCAATGGCTCCAGAATCCAAACTTATTAGCACGCTGGGTTTACATTAATTTCACTACTACTGTTGTTTTCCGTTTTGTGATACTCTGGTGTTGCTTTCGTTTCTAGATGTTATTACCCTTGTTACTGTCAGGTAGGTTTTTATTGTTGTTAGGAGTGAAAATAAAATACGTATGCATGCATTTGAACATATATTTTATTTTGACGGTTTAATCCGTTATTGTGTGAGCATGTATGCCTCAAGCATCAACTGCTGAAACCATTGATGCCTGACCAGTTCTCCGTATCCACTTGCGTACACCTGGTTATTTTCATTAAGCAATAAGTCGCTAGTGCGCATAAATTGCACATATTTACGTCCCACAAATAAGCTGATTTATTTAATGCATAAAATACAGGCGCAAAACTAAATCTGCCTCAATGGTTTATTTAGTATTTTCACCAGAAGGCATGTTAAGCCTAATTATCATTTCATGTTAGTTTTTTTCAAATGTCCATGAAATAATTGATTTCCGTAGGAAGCAATATGTCTATAAATATACAGTTGTTGCAAAGAAAAATTTGACTTTCAAAACACGAGGGCATGAGTACAATTATGTCATGTAAAACACTAGATTCTCGCTGCCGTTTTCTTGTGCGTGCTAATTGATAACACTCGTAGGTCGGTAAAATGTGGGTCCTTTACATTCGCAGGTGCACCGAATTTTGGACTTAATTGATGGGTTCTCACTAGTCCCTTCATTCTGAAGCCCTACATCAGCTGCTTGTCTTAAAATGACGTTGAAAACAAATATTCCGACATTCTCCGAATTTTCGGGACTTCATTTTCAGTCCCATCATCAGGGTTGACATCATACGCACAGGAAAATACAACTTGTGGCAAATGTTAGTATGTTGTTGACCCTGAAGATGGGACTGGAAATGATGTCCCGAAAATTCGGAAAATGTCAGAATATTTGTTTCCAACGTCATTTTCAGACAAGCAGCTGATGGAAGGCTTCAAAATGAAGGGACAAGCGAGAACCTATCAATCAAACTCGGTGCACCTGGAAATAAAAAGGATTCAAGATTTTTACGACCTATGAGTGCTATCAATTGACCCGAAAAAGAAAACGGCGACGAGAGTCTAACCAAGAAGGACAGCACTGAGAAATTTACATAAGCATTTAAGCATATGTAAATCACTAAACTGACTGTTTAATTCACCAAAAAAATATAATACTTTTATTTTAACGAGTATGCTACCTACACTACTTCCTCTTCCTTGTAACCACTCTTATGCATCCTTTTATTAGAGAAAGTGTAACTTCTGAAATATTAAAAAATAATTAATTTCGCGGGTGGTGATAACAATTCTTTAAATCAAGTTTGTGAGCTTGAAGTAATCCCCAATCCAATTGTATTTAACCAGTTAGCGAACGACAATCGGATTGGTGCATACTTCTAAAACTTTTCCTCGCATTGCACCGGGAAGATATATCAAAAGAATGGATAATAGCGAAACTGTATCAATCGAAATCATCTGATCTGCGTTTTGACTAACAGGCCGAATTCCAGTTTTTTTGATTCTTCAAAATAATTCGACACCCTTGGGCGGATGTCTCACTAGTTAATCCATCACCAAAATTTTTAAAACCACATTTACCGACTTGTGAAAACTCCGTGGAACCAGAGATTTGACGCAAGTTTGCAACACTGTGATAAACACCAATCCCATTGTATTTAACCAGTTGTCGAACAACACAGTAAACCAACCGTCAATCACACGTACTAAAGTGTGACTGACGGTAGTTTTGTTATGTTGTTCGACTGGTTAAATTCAATAAGATTGGTGTTAATCTCATGCGCGAAAATTGAATTTAAACAATTGTTATCACCAATCGCGCAATCAATGTTGGTTTAATCTAATTTATTTATTTACTTTCAATCAATACGTATATTGAGTGCGTCAAAACGACCATTTTTTGCTTTAGAAAATTTAATTATATACTCACATGGAAGAAGAGAACTTTTCATAAACAATTTTGTTTGGTACATTGGATGCATAATAATGCTCTTTTAATACCACTAAAATAATTGTTTAACAAGCATACAATCTATATCTGACAAAACGTCAAAGCCCAATTTAATCACATGGTTTGGCTGTTGATTGTCTACTGGTATATTGACTGTGATTGGTAGGAAAGAAAGGAAAGCGTTTTCATCATCTAGTTTGTGTCGCTTATTGCATACACGACAATGCACTTATATATCACAGAAATTAATTTTTGTTAAAAAATATGCAGTTCATAAAAAAACCGTCATAAACCGTCAAAGCTAATATAAAAATGCCGTAGTCAATCAGATAGATGGTTTTTTTCTGCTTGTAGTATTGACTGAGATTTGTAGGAAAGAAAGGAAAACTTTTTTATCATCATGTTTTTGTCGCTTATTGAATGCATAATAATGCAATTACAAGTCACTAACTTGACAGTTTATTAAATGTACAGATCATATCTCATGAACTGTCAACGCTAGTATAAAAATGTCTAGTTTGATAACATGGATTCGCGAGAGATTGCATACTTCGATTAGTGGGTGCATATATTTAACTTTCCATGTGAAAAAATCTTGACTGTGGGCCATATAATGTAGATTGTTTGAAATCTTTGTAATATCTCTATTTTTTGTTTTTTAAAAGCACATATTTTGTGCAGGGCACCTTGTTTATGCAAATAATTGTCATTAGCACACCACTTATTTTTTTTAATAATAATAATAATAATATATAATTCTGCTGAAAAATTATGGATAAACAGGTAATTAAGCAGAAGTAAAAATTGCGAATTTGATGTTCCCAATACGAATCCAGTTCTAATTAGCATATTTATTAATGAGCATATCTATACGTACATATATACATATATTTCTACATCTCCCTCTCTATCTCTTTCTTTCTCTTACTCTCTCTCTCTCTCTCTCTCTATATATATATATATATATATATATATATATATATATATTACAATCTCTCCTTTTCTATCTTTCTCTCTCTCTTCTATATATATATATATATATATATATATATATATATATATATATATATATATATATATATATATTGCCAGTACAATGTAAATATTGAATTAGATAGCAAGGGCAATTAATCCACTATAGATTTAGTGCCTGTTAGGAATTCTTCAACTACAGTGCAGAATTTGCTGCGGACGCGAGTTGAATCCAGACAAATTTGTTCAGGGGTTGTTGCTCTATATACTGCTTACATGTACCGCATGTTACACGCAGTTTAATGTCATATTCCAACTTATATTTATGATCATCGTTTCCTTTTAGTGTAATCTATTTATAATCACATAATACATGAAGTTCTATATATATATATATATATATATATGCCATTACAATGTAAATATTGAATTAGATAGCAAGGGCAATTAATCCACTATAGATTTAGTGCCTGTTAGGAATTCTTCAACTACAGTGCAGAATTTGCTGCGGACGCGAGTTGAATCCAGACAAATTTGCTTCAGGGGTTACGCTCTATATAATGCTTCCGTGTATATATATATATATATATATATATATATATATATATATATATATCACGAATAAAATATATTTATTTAGATTTAATCCGCACATGTTCTATCAAATAGATTCCGACATCAGTAAATGTCAAATGGGTAAATGATGTCACATCAAATAAATATGTACATTAAGTCATAAGGTCAGGCTTAATTATCACATATAAATAAATAAATTGCGATAATTTTGTTATACGCTTTATCAACACGTGAATATTCTGCGCGTGCTAAATAAATCTCGATTCAGTTATTATAATAAGTACATGATACAATATTTTAAATGAATATATGCTTATATAACAATTAATGATATATAATGATAGCTTTTTCTACGAGACCATCTGGCCGAATAATTGGAAAGATGAATGCACAATAAGAATGTAGTAATATGCAAAAATAAATGTGAAGCATGACTATCATTTATCTTTTTGTGTCGATAGCTAATATACGGCATAGTTTTTCTAAATAAATTAATAGAGAAAATAGAGACAAAATTTTCAACACGATACATTGCATACCAAATAAGGCCTGGTCCTTTGTTAATTCACGACAAACTATTGTCAAAATTAAAATTCAAAGGTAAACAGGAGCGAATTTACTTTTAATCAAAATTGCGATCTCGATATAAACACCTGACCCGTTATTTACATACATTTATCAGAATAAACTAAGTGCTGCATTGTGTGGAAAAGGCAATTCATACAGTAGACCGGTTTCGTCCTTATTGAGAACCCATCACTTAATGTCCGGAAATTTCCGCGGGCAGGGCTCGAACCTGGGCACGTCTGCTTCGTAATATGGTGCCTTTAACACTGAGCCACCCTGTCGCAATCTACACACGATTTTCAGTTACACGCTAACTTATTTTTCTACGTTAGCCTTTCCTTTACATAGAGCATATATAGCATCCCTTTATCCATAAAGTTCCAACTAACCATTCCCAATCTGTCATTATAGACCAGATGCCAAATTACATGGAGAATTGATATTTAAATGAAAACTTATATATATAGTTAGTTAGTATATAAATGAACATTGCGTGTAGTGTGCGGTAGTGTGGCTCATTGGTTAGAGCACTAGAATCCGATGCCGATGTGCCCAGGCTAGAGCCCTGTCCGCGGCAAAATCTCGCCAGTACATGATGAGTTGCAATAAGGACGAAACCGGTCAACTGGATGAATTGCCTTTTCTACACTATACAATTCTTAGTTTATACTGACATATGTAAGTAATTAATGGGTCAGGTGTTTATATCAAGACCGCAACCTTGATTATAATTAATTGTTATCACCACCCGCGCAACCAATGTTCGTTTAATTATATAATTGTTCATTTCAATACCACATCCCCCATGTAGTGTGATGTCTGTTCAGTAATGACAGATTGAGGATGGTTATTTGGAACTTTGGGTCTAAATGGATGGCACATGAGCTCCACCTACAGGAAAAATAGACTAACCAAGTTACATTAGTTAGTATATAACTGAAAAATGTGTGCAGTGTAGTGTGCGGCAGTATGGCTCATTGGTTAGAGCACTAGAATCCGAAGCGGACGTGCCCAGGCTAGATCCCTGCCCGTGGCAAATTGCGGACAGTACGTGATGAGTTCCCAATAAGGACGAAAAGGCTCTACTGGATGAATTGCCTTTTCCACCCTATGCAAATGTATATAAATGATGGGTCAGGTGTTTATATCCAGATCACAACCTTGATTAAATGTTTTAATTATCACCGCCAGCGCAACCAGTGTTCGTTTAATAGAATCGCATGTTTTTCCTTTAAAGAAACATCGCAGACGGAAACGTTTCTCCAAGTCCTTTAGGCAATTGATTGTAAATGTTATAAACGATTGAGAAAGTAAATGTTCTACCCACAGTATTTCCCAAAAAAGTGAAAGAGATCGCGGATTGGCTAAACCTCGTTACTACTCCATGACTTATTCTAATTGAATTCCAATAGGCAGCCGACCACTGATTCACGTGGAATGGTTTTATACACTGACACAACTGCCTAAATCACAAGGTTTGCAATTATATGAACCGTATTCTGATAGCATATATGGAGCAGGACACAGTGCTAACATGTTTAACGTCTGCTCTTCGTACAAAGCATACCTTGTTTGGCAAAATCATTTGCATTTGGTTTCAAGTAGTGTCGGCGCATTCCACGATCCGAGCACTAATATACATGCAAGTATGTATTAGGTGTTTCGCACCTAGTAACAAATTAGTTCAGTTGTGACCAGAAGGATAAACCAAAGGCAGCATGAACGGAAAGTATAATCTCATGCACATTCGTTTCGTGCTTACTGGCGACTCATCAGTAGGAGCCGGTATTACGCCCTTTAACCACTATATATTTGGTCGAAGAATGTGGAATAATAGGACGGTATAATCTCCTAGACGAATGTGTAAACCTGCAATAGTGAAGCTAACATCATATAAAGTCAACGACAATGCGACTTCAACGCTAACTCACACTATATAATATATATACCGAGTCTGTAAAGGATACTAACACTATGGCTATTGTGTTAGTAACCGATACCAACATTATTGTACCGAAAATGTACATGGTACTAACACTATGGTTTCCGAGTCGGCACATGATACCAACCTGATGGATATCAATTTATGCTAAAGTTCACCAAAATTGAGAAATAAAACAAATTCTGTACACCTGTTACTCCAGTAAATCCATACCTCTGGGCATGATTGATTTCAGTTATTACATTTCGCGGTAAGCATGACATCATTCAATGTAATATATAACAGTCAAATACTGTTTATTTGCGAAAAACTAATATATATGCAAGTATGTATTTGGTGTTGCGCACCTAGTAACAAATTAGTTCAGTTGTGACCAGAAGGATAAACCAAAGGCAGCATGAACGGAAAGTATAATCTTATGCACATTCGTTTCGTGTTTACTGGCGACTCATCAGTAGGAGCCGGTATTACGCCCTTTAGCCACTATATATACTAACACAATAGCCATAGTGTTAGTATCCTTTACAGAATCGGTATATATATTATAGTGTGAGTTAGCGTTGTAGTCGCAAACTTCATTTAAAGAATAGTTACCACGACCCGCGCAATCAAGTATTGTTAAATTCTTGATGATTGGCAAAATTGCCTGTGGGCACGCAAGCCTCCGAGTCCAAATCGACCAAACGCCCGTTTTCGATGCGATTAGCCTCAGACAGTGGCCAATGGAAAATTGTTTAGCACAAAACGTTGCACTCATTCACGTCATCATAGGTGATCCTCCCTACGAGTTGTTGAAGTGACAGCAAATGTCTACGTCAGCATAATTAAATAGGGCTGGATCATTGACATAACCTGTTGAACGCCGGAGCCAATTGCAAAATTTTCAGACCCTTACAATGTCGAATATATAGGCAGTTGAGTCATTATAAATGGCGTCGAGCCATCCACCCATAATTGCCGATCCGGCCTTATTAAGCATAGCTCAGCACGCAATTTTGCGCCAAACTGAAATGGAATTGAGATTATCTGCTAAAACAGATGGCGTGGTTTGATGCCTGAATATTTTTTCCACGCATCCCATTTCCGGTCGAAACCCTGTCTGTGTGGCCAAGTTCGCGAATCCCGTCCTCGTTAAATTCTTCTGATGAAGCATAAAGCAGACCGATAGCACAGTGGTTGGCAGGATTTCCAGTATATCTTTATATGTGAATGTGTACAAGAACGTCACCACTCCACTCGTACGGGACGGCTTCATCCTTCCATATTACGAAAGTGAGTTTTCCAAGATTCTTCTGGATCTTGAATAATTCAGAAGGGAAGTAGATTCGACTGGCATATTTCTATTTTATACATAGCCGACGAGTTGCGCCTAAGAGGCCAAAAGCGCCTATGCTCCACTAGCAAACAGAGCATACATTTCAAACAGATCGATACACGTCAACGCTGTTTCCAGCTCATTAGTGATATTAAGTCCGTGCCATTCTTCATCCGCCACGTGGCTGGCCGCGGAATTCATTCAAAATTTACTAACGAGTTTTGTCTCGAATGCGTTTCATAGCAGGTGCCACGATTATTGCTTACGCCTTCTCGTTAAAGCGCTCCAGCGACTACTTGGTAGGCTATTATTGGCAGTAGCTGCATGTGGCCCAGCGAAAGCTTGGGCGTCCCGAAATGCATTCCAAGCATCTGTACCGATTTCAGTGTACGCATATTATTACCAAATACTAGCGACCGTATGGAGCGGAACTCATTCGTATTCTGGCGGCCGGATGTATTGAATGAACCACCAGACCACCTGGGCAGAAAACAAACATCGCCTGATTATCAAAATGTGGTTGATACGAGTTCAATTACATGTCAAAATCACATCTTCCCTGTTCGCAACATTATGCCATGTCGCAAGATACAGTTACGGGTTTTGACAAATTGAGTTCATTCTAACCAAGTTAAAGTTAAGAGCAAGATTAGAGAACCTGGTGTTGTTATAACACCAGTATCCGACCAGGATCTATCTCCCTACAGTGGAGCAGCTACAGTTCGGCAGCTATAAAAAATTGACTAGCTCGCAAGGCAACAGCCCTCCAAGAGCCAGTGGATAAACCACCTCCGGGTTAAAGTTAAACAACAGGGCAGGTAAAGTCGGCTGGAAGTCAACCATACGTATTCTGACACGTGTTCCGCCGCAGTAAAAGAAAGGAGGTATTGTTAGTCGCTTTCTTCTCACTTATCCATGAAGATTATGCATGTTAGCACACATTGTAACGAGTAATACCAACAGAGCAGAGGCCTATCAATCAGTAATAGATCATTGATTAGAGGGTTTAAGTTAGCAATGCCTTTATATATACACTCCAACGCGTACGCAACGCTATTGAAACTTCAATTCAATTCGCACAAAGCGGCTTCAACCTAAGAGGGGACCATTATTGGGCTGCTTATTCAGTAGGCTGTTTTCGCTTATTTAAGCTGCAGAACGCAGCACAATATGAAATGTTAATTGGTTTGATTGTGCTCTACAATGGAACGCCAATTTTCCCATTCCCAGCAGCATCTTCCCATTGATTTTATTTCATTTTCCATCCTCCTAGGTCAGTCTGCCGATCAAGGTTAACGTAAACCATTTTTGTCCAGAATAACTGTTCTTCAAGGCCTTAGAAATCACTTTCTCTTGTAAAAATAAGCACCAACGCCAAGTGCAGGTCAAAAGCCGGTCTTTGGGTGTTAAAAGATTCAAATTGGGACGAAGTCCGTTTTAATGACAAGTTGCATTTTGTCTCTTGCCATGTTTGGCTTACACTGACTGCATACATATAATCAAATTATGCCATTATAACTTAACTCCGTACCACGTTTCCGTACGCCATGAATTGTCTCTTAACGACAGTAATAGTCGCACGATAAGACTGAACGCCGGTTAGCCCTATCCACAGTGTCCCAGTTACGACGGGCCTAGAATAGCGGCGGAGCCGCGAGATTCTCAATTAAACACGTCCTGGTTGAAGATGCGGCGGAAAACAATCTGGAAATTACAAGGTGAGGTTAAAACTTTAATTAATCAAATGATCGGATCTGGGGAATTGGATTCAGTACTTGGTAAATCATTAATACAAAGAGATTCACTCTCTCCCAGAGTGTATGGTCTAGTAAAAATTCATAAAAAAGATAATCCACTTAGGTTAATTGTCAATGTCCAGAATTCTCCAACTTATAAAATGTCCAAATTTCTGTGCCATAGAATAAGAAAATACACCTATTTTCTAGATTATACATTAAAGAATACTTATCATTTTACGGATATTATTAGTAAATATAAATTATTAGAGAATGATAAACTGGCAAGCCTGGATGTGGTATCTATGTATACGAACATTCCGGTACAGGTTGCATTAGAGTGTGTCCAACGTTGCCTAACTGAATACCCTGAAATACTAGAAGGGAGTAAAATGATGTTAAGTAGTATTATGGAAATGTTAAAAATTTGTATGTCCTCTACATACTTTATATTTAGAAATGAATTCTACCTTCAAGTTAAAGGTGTTCCTATGGGACAACCATTATCAGTCCCAGTCGCTAATATTTATATGCATTATTGAGAAAAAAATCTCCTACTTAGATCTCCCCTCAAACCATGCTTATATTTAAGATTCCTAAATGATATCTTCCTAATTTGGAATCACGGGGACAATGAGTTGGAGAATTTTCTGTATTTAGCTAATCAACTGGGAGAGGTAAAATTCACATTGGAAAAAGAAAACAAAGAAGAATTATCGTTTCTAGATGTAAAATTAAAACGAATGGGTCAGACATTAGAGAAAGATATTTATAGGAAGGATACTTATTCTGGTATCCTCCTGAATTATTGCTCTAATCACCCGTTTGGGATGAAAATAGGCATTCTAAAATCTATGATAATAAGAAGTCTTAAAATAGTGGATTTAAAATATAGGGATAAAGAACTAATGAAATTGAAAGAAATATTCAGGATAAATGGTTATCCGGAAAAATTAACTGAGAAAATCATAAAGGAGACATTATTGCGATTTAAGAGAAGAATAACACAGGAGAAACGGACAGGAGATTTAGATAATCAGAATGAAGATAAGCACAGAACTCTGGTTCTACCAGACTCCAAATTAAGTAGAAAGATTAGGATATTAGCAACAAAATACAACATAAGAACAGTGTTAAGACAAACAGTTACAATAGGCAATAAGTTACCGAATCAAAAAGAAAAAATAGAACCTCTTAACACATCAGGGGTTTATGAGATACCTTGTAAAGATTGCAATCTTAGGTATATAGGTGAAACCATGCGTCCAATAAAGGTACGTAGAGGTGAACATAAGACTGCATGCAAATACAGACATAGTAATAGATCGGATCTAGCCAGACACTCAATGGAGTCAGGTCATCAAATAAACTGGGACGGCTGTAAACGGATTTCACTATGTAACCGAAATAGATTAACCAGGTTGATTAGAGAATCAATTGAAATAAAATCAGGAATGAACGTCATGAATATGACATGTGTAGAAAAATCATTAGGCCCAATATTCAATGAAGCCTTCTCTAATGGAAAGAAACGTAGATTAGAGGAATCAGAGCTAACAATAAATCTAAATAAGAGACCACGACTATGAAAGGGGAGAAAACAGAACGAATTAGATGGAGTTAGAGGGCGGTAATATGGCTATAGTTATATATGTATATATATGATGAACATTTCAATTTATATAAGATGTGAGAGAATTTCACGTTGTTGCTTATATATTTATCTAAATATATTTAACAAATATGGGCATCTATATTTCGCAAATACATATATATGGATGATTCTAAATATTCATATAAGATGTGGGGTGAACTCACATGGTTGCTTAAATGCTTATTTAGATATTCACAATATATATGTAGAAGAATATTTAGATTTTATATATAAGGTGGGAAAAGCTCACATGGTTGCTTATGTGAATTGAGATAGGCATTATGTATATATATATATATATATATATATGAGGTGTAGACGGGAAGATAGATATGCTTTGATATTTATATATACATATAAATTGTAAGTGGTTGAATTTCAAAGAACCTATTTCAACTGCTTATAGATACATATATCTACATATATATATATAGAAGTATATAGATAGACAATAAAATAGATATATAAAAAGTGTTTTACTGATATAATTTATCCGTTGCGGGACTCACAGTGTTGCTTGTATGAGATTCATATTATATATATGGTATATACACGTATATATATATATATATATATAGATATATGATGAATATATAGATATTTATAAAAGATGTGGGATGAACCCACATAGTTGCTTATATGCTTATCTATATATATACATAGATAGCGTGTGGACATATGTATAAATGGATATTTTATAAGATGTGGGTACAAATATATAAGTAAAAATAAAATTAAAATATAAAAGATTGCTGATATATATATAGTGTATACACGTAGGTATAGTTATATTTAGATATATAGATATTTATAAAAGATGTGGGAGTAACCCACATAGTTGCTTATATGTTTATCTATATATATAGATATATACGATATTTTAATACAGAAACTAATTCATATAGGATCTGAGTATAAATGTGTACTGAGCGGAAAAACGATTTAGTTAGTGTAACTTCCGTATTCGGTCTTGTCAAAATGATAGAATAATACTCTATAGAGTTTCAATAGTTTTTTAATCTCTCTGTATATAACCGATTGCAAGCTGGATGGAATTAGGTGAACTGGGGGGCAGGTGAGGATTACAGCAATATAGAATTCAAAATTTGTTGATCTTTCTATGCGTCCGGTACAGCAATTAAAATATAGACATCATTGATAGGCGTGTATGTCAATCCATTAGGTGTGCTTATAGTTAAAATACACATGTTTATAGGTAGATGTGTGCGCAGAGGGGGACAGGGATAAGTTTTTGTATACATTTGAGTATTAGAGACTAGGTATGAAGACCGGATATTAGGAAGACAATTAAAATAAAATATATATAAATATATCTGTCTTGAATGAGGATACCACATTTGCCACAAGTTGTGTTTTACTCCTGTGCGTATTGTGTCAACCCTGAAGATGAGACTGGAAATAACGTCTCGAAATATTGGTGAAAGATCAATGGCGGATCTTGATCCTAAAGCGCTTTCAGACAATCAGCTAATTGAAGGCTTAAAGGAGAAGGGACAAGTGAGAACCCATCAACTGAGGCCAAAAATTACATCATCTGAAAAGATAAAAGGTTCAAGATTTTGCCGACCTATGAGTGCTAACAATTGTCCCGCACAAGAAAAATGCGGTCAAATCCGAAACGAAAAGGACAGCACTGAGAAACAAAATAATACATCTTTTAATCTGGAAAGTACTTTGTGATTACCTAACAAGGGCGAAACCACTTGAGGCAGCGAAATGCATTTTCTATATTATGCAATACTTAGTTTATGCAGACAACAAATATATAATGAAATGCTGTCATTATACTTCAATTATATATATATGCCTATAAAAGCGTAAGGGTACTTCATAATATGTCAGTGTTCAATCCCGTAATTACACATTCTGCATGCATGACCGAGTAAATAAGCATTAATGAGCTCTACAGTCAATGAAATTGGCTCACGGCAATCTGTCTAATATGCAAAATACTTTATGTGATAGGTTCATGAGAGAATGGGGCAAACTAAACAAAATTTCATTTACATTAATCAGGTTATAAAAGATTAAACATAAAAAAATGAATGTAAACTTATAGTGAATGAAACAAATGAAATAATCAAGGTCAAGTGACTAAGAGAGAAAGCAAACGAAATATCATTGATGATCAGATAAAACCACTGGTTCAGAAAATAAATAATGTAGAATTTTGAATACGGAAATAGTAGAAATCTTATAAAGTCCGTGGACGGATTTATCGATGTAATATGAATTTATTGAAAGAAGAATTAAAGATAATTTTAAAATAAAACCGTGAGAAAAATGTTATAGAGACGGAGGCTGAACGAATTTGGATGAAACGTAAGTTCTAATTAAATCTCTCGAAAACGATTGCAAAACAGAAAGGAGATATTGCAAATGTTAGCTTAACACTAAAAATATAAAATTAAATAATTTTAGAAAATCTATTCAATACTTGAAATCGAGATTGAATGTTTCCAATTCACCTTTAAAGTTTCTCACTCAGGTTGACTATTAACTCAGTAAGTATTAACCTAAACTTTCTTACAAAATACTATTCTGAATTAAATATAGTACCGAAAGGCTATTATTATGCCTTCTGGATTTCAATTCCATAGATTATTTAATGAACTCTAAAATACATTAAATGACGAAGTCCAATAAGGCCTGATTTTATATCAAAATGAGTAATTAAAATGAATGAATGAGAAATTACCAATGGATATCCAAGGTGATGGGAAACACAACGAATGAAATCAAAGATAAACTTGATTCGAAAAGTTAACAAAAAAAGTAAGAATTATCGAGAGAACCCCGAATGACTATTATAAGGACGAATTGCAAAATGAGAAGTACAATTACAATATTAGCAGCAGAGTATAATATCAGAACGGTAGGGAAAGAAACACTCATGAGGCAGTAAGCTACTAGACCTTATGCAAATGAGGGAAGTGGGTCTAAAAAACCTGGAAAATACTGTTTTGTTATGTAAATAGAAAGGATAATGTGCCTAACAGCGGGCACAACAGAAAGGTTTATATAATTAAAACAAGCATATTCAGAGATTGGACATAGCTAGGTTCTAGCAGTAGAATCGGGAAATTAATTAGAGAATATATTGAAATGATATCCAAAAGCAACATCCTGAACGAAAAATAAAGAGAAATATCTCTGGACCCAATATATAATGCAGAATTATCAATTGGTAGAACACGTTAGTTTAAAAAAACTGGAGCGAGTAATAAAATCGAGTAAGAGACTGAGACTAAAAATCGATAGATATTAGCTGCAAGTGTCGGATTTGAACATTTTTTATACAGTCCCCAAATACATTTATAAAAATTAAATTTTTGTTTGTATCTTCCTTTCTCATTCCGCCTCGCAACTATTTTCGCCAGAGTTGAATTTAAAGCTTCAATTTAATTTATCCAACCACTGTCGAAGCAATTTTCTCCCTATATTTTATTGTGCTTGCCTCATCTTATTTAAACCGTCCTTAGACCTTATAGCATGTTTTTCTACATCTGATTGATAAATCTTGGTTCTTTTGGTGCGTAGTTTCATAATCCTCAAATTAATGTCTTACATTGGCATATCACCCCCTTATTTCTTTCTCATAATTAGGCTTCTAAATTGGATAAAGATTTTAAGTATTTAAATCTGACCACAAATAGCTTCCATTCTCTCTATTATACTTACTATAGTTTATTCATCTGTGTCCAGCTTTCAGTACGAAATACGTTAAAACGACATTAATGTATCCTAAAATGTGAATGAAATTGAATCCTGAGGTTTTGCCACGCATTCATTAAGAAAACATTAATTCTTCATTTGCGTCTGCTGCTTTCCCATTAAACTACCTAGTAAGTTGCGAACCTAGTAACTAATTACTTCAGTTGTGACCAGAAGGTTCGCAACACCTAATACATACTTGCATATATATTAGATCTCCGCAACAAACAGTATTTAACTGTTATATATTGAATTGAATGATGTCATGCTTACCGCGAAATGTGATAACTGATATCGATCAAGGCCAGAGTGTATGGATTTACTGGAGTAACAGGTGTTCAGAAATTGTTGTAATTCTCAAATTCGGTGAACTATAGCATAAATTGATATACATCATGATGGTACCATATTCCGACTCGGAAACCATAGTGTTAGTAACATGTACCTTTTCGGTACAATAATGTTGGTATCGGTTACTAACACAATAGCCATAGTGTTAGTATCCTTTACAGACTCGGTATATATATTATATAGTGTGAGTTAGCATTGAAGTCGCATTGTCGTTGACTTTAGATGATGTTAGCTTCACTATTGCAGGTTTACACATTCGTCTAGGAGATTGTACCGTCCTATTATTCCACATTCTTCTACCAAATATATAGTGGTTAAATGGCGTAATACCGGCTCCTACTGATGAGTCGCCAGTAAGCACGAAACGAATGTGCATGAGATTATACTTTCCGTTCATGCTGCCTTTGGTTTATCCTTCTGGTCACAACTGAACTAATTTGTTACTAGGTTCGCAACACCTAACACACACTTGCATATATATTAGTTCTCCGCAACAAACAGTATCTACGTAGTCAGTTGTGTACGTAGTGTTTTTCTAATGGTTTAAATGATTATATTGATACATGCAAACAAATATTTCTCCCCTTTACTTATTAAGTGCGACAAATGTAGCATATTAGCGAACCGTCTTTGACAATCCTCGCCAGCGGTTGACGTGCCCTTCCGTCTTAACCAGAGCGAAATCTGCACACGTTCAAATATTAAAGTAGCACACTTTTCTCCTGTTGAAAACAATCCATTGTGCACCAGGCGATTACTTGGTCGTAATAACTATCAGAAGCCCCCAGATAGGTAAGGAGAACGGCGTACCAACGTGACACATCATGGACTGCCTCGTGCATTCATTTTCCAAGATATGTCAACTGAAATACACTGAATTACCAATTCACTGGAGCCCATTTTAGCAGTACAGCTAGAATACTAAGTCATAATAGTCAGGTATTTTATTATGCGTAACATCAAAGGACACGAAAAATTTACACGAAATTGTGTACACACCAAATGTGTTATTAACTAGAAAAGGCTCCAAGGCAGTGCACTCATCAATAAATAAAATATTAAAGAAAGAACGTCATTAGATTAAACAAATAAAAACAGACTTTATTTCGTTGTGATAGGCTAATTGGCTGAAAATGAATTCGGTTTTGATTAAACAATGCCTATTTTTAGTGAGAAGAACAATTTAGATAAACTATATAAGGGACGAAATATTTATGACGTCACTTACTGCTCAGATAATGGAAAGCAATTTTACACGGTTCGGCTATTTTATAATAAGCAGGAATGTTCTGCAGTCTAGTAGCTAATAATATTGTTTGCCTCAACTTTAATCTCCAGAAGAAGATTTCGCCTATGGAATAGAGTTGAAAGTACGATTTCGTTGTTACAGCTATTTCCTCCAGCTCAAGCCTGGCAATACAAATGGGTAGCCTGGTAGAACACAAACAATATGCAAATATGAACACAATAAAAGCTCACATTTAGCCAGGCACTCAAGAGAGTGCGGGTCATCAGATAAACTGGGCTGCCTGTAAATGACAATATGTAGCCGAAATAGATTAACCAGGTTGATTAGGGAAACAATTTTTTTTAAATCAGAAATAAACATACCTACAAATCAGTAGGCCCCAAATGTGATAAAGCCTTCTTGAAAGGCAGGAAACCTGTATTGGATAATTTATTTTGCAATAAATTAAACCAAGAGAACGCGACGATGAATTAATAATATTTAATAAGGACTGTCGTGATATATATATATATATATATATATATATATATATATATAATCTGATGTAAATATTATGCATATCTAATTAAGCTGATTTAAAAAGTGCGAATTTACTGTTTCCAATACAGATCCAGTTTTAATTAGCATATTTCTTTATAAGTGTATCTACACAAACATAAATACATAAAATTCTCTCTTTATATATATATTTTTTTCTTTCAGTACAAACTAAATATTGAATTAGATAGCAGGGCCAATTAATCCATTATACAGATTTAGAACCTGTTAGGAAGTTTTCAATTACAGTGCAGAATTTCCTGCGGACGAGACTTGAGCCCAGACACTTTTGACTTCAGGGTTGTGACTCTATACACTGCTTATATATATATATATATATATATATATATATATATATATATATATATATATATACATATACATATATATACATATATATATATATATATATATATATATATATATATATAATTAGAAGTTCAGGTCTTAAGTAATTCCAAATGGATTAAACCACGCGAATGACAAATTCAACAATTAATAAAATACATTGTTCTGCAGCAATTATTATGAAAACTATTAAAAATAATTAGCCAATTTTCAATACAATTATTTACTTTATTGGCAAATAAACCAACACGACTGAAAGACTTTTCAAAAATAAGAGTTAAAATAGCTTAAATCAGTTACAGGCACATTGATTCAGTCTTAGCCCAAACCAGGCAGGCCACGCTTTCATTAGTCACTGAAATCAGCAAGTTTTGGTGTTGCCGATCGTCAGGTGTTGCACAACCGAAACCTGGAAGCTTTATACAAAACCAGCGGTTCAGACTCTCGTGTCACAAGCAACTCCAGCTAGTCGTTGCTAGCCAACACGCCGTTTTGCAACACCAAGTGGTTCTAAGGCTGGAATCAAAATGCTTGAAAAAACATGTAGGCCGTGGCGGCGGCGGCGGCGGCGGCCCCGGCCCATCAGCTAGAACAAACGCCGCAGAACAATGTAGACACAGATAAGTCCATAAAGCAGAAAAGCTAGTGTGAGGAGAGCACAGTCGGACAGGCGGCGTCGGGAATATCGTGCTTTCAGTCGGCCGGCTATACTGATATGAGACGACATATTTCGAAACTCGGCGAGATTGGCTGCAATTTGAGACGACGAGGAATCTGTCAACTCGGCGTTACACGCGCCTAAAGACACCTGCTCCGCCAATCGACGAGCGTGCACCTACACGAAAATGCATTAACCAAATCAAACACCTGAATGTGGCAAAGTATTGCCTTTTAAACTGCGCAACAACGCGCTTTTAATTTATGTCACGTTTAAGTAGAATAAAACAAGAAATCTGAATAAGTATAATCAATTTGACGATCCCGATATAAAAACCTGACCCATTAATTACTTACATGCATGTCAGTATAAACTAAGAATTGTATATAGTGTAGAAAAGGCAATTCATCCAGTAGACCGGTTTCCTCCTTATTGAGAACTCATCATGCAATGGAATCAACTCAGGTTGCTTCTGATAACAAGCAGAACGGTGCTAGTAGGAGTGCGCACAGTGGAGTGTCTGCGATCAAGGTGAGCATATCCGACTTTTTTATTAAAAAAATGTAAATGGCAGCACATCTATTCAATCAGCATTAAAGAACTGACACTTCAATGCCCCCCCCCCATAGCTAGGAAATTATGTCTATCTATATTTGGACGGTGAAATAACATTAGTTATGCAGATCAAAGCTGTGATCTTGACGTGACAACAACCAGTCCCATTACATGCTTACTACATTTGTTAGCACAAACTAAGAATTGTCTGTGTAATTCTGAAAAGGCAATTCATCCAGCAGACCCGGGTTCGTCCTTATTGGGAGCTCATCGCGTACTGGCCAGAATTTGCCGCGGACAGGACTCGAACCTGGGCACGTCTGCTTCGGAATCTGGTGCTCTAACCACTGAGCCATCCTGCCGCACACTACACTGCACACAATTTTCAGTTATATACTAACTAATGTAACTTGGTTAGTCTATTTTTCCTTTAGGTGGAGCTCATATGGCATCCATTTAGACCCAAAGTTCCAACTAACCATCCCCAATCTGTCATTACTGAACAGACACCACACTACATGGGGAAGTGGTACTGAAATGAACATTTATATAATTAAACGAACATTGGTTGCGCGGGTGGTGATAACAATTATTATAATCAAGGTTGCGGTCTTGATATAAACACCTGACCCATTAATTACTTACATATGTCAGTATAAACTAAGAATTGTATAGTGTAGAAAGGCAATTCATCCAGTAGACCGGTTTCGTCCTTATTGGGAACTCATCAAGTACTGGCCAGAATTTGCCGCGGACAGGATACGAACCTGGGCACGTCTGCTTCGGAATCTGGTGCTCTAACCACTGAGCTATCCTGCCGCACACTACACTACACACAATTTTCAGTTATATACTAACTAATGTAACTTGGTTAGTCTACTTTTCCTTTAGGTGGAGCTCATATGGCATCCATTTAGACCCAAAGTTCCAACTAACCATGCCCAATCTGTCATTACTGAACAGACACCACATTACATGGGGAAGTGGTATTGAAATGAACATTTATATAATTAAACGAACATGGTTGCGCGGGTGGTGATAACAATTATTATAATCAAGGTTGCGGTCTTGATATAAACACCTGACCCATTAATTACTTACATATGTCAGTATAAACTAAGAATTGTATGGTGTAGAAAAGGCAATTCATCCAGTAGACCGGTTTCGTCCTTATTGGGAGCTCATCAAGTACTGGCCAGAATTTGCCGCGGACAGGATACGAACCTGGGCACGTCTGCTTCGGAATCTGGTGCTCTAACCACTGAGCTATCCTGCCGCACACTACACTACACACAATTTTTCAGTTATATACTAACTAATGTAACTTGGTTAGTCAATTTTTCCTTTAGGTGGAGCTCATATGGCATCCATTTAGACCCAAAGTTCCAACTAACCATGCCCATTCTGTCATTACTGAACAGACACCACATTACATGGGGAAGTGGTATTGAAATGATTATTTATATAATTAAACGAACATTGGTTGCGCGGGTGGTGATAACAATTATTATAATCAAGGTTGCGGTCTTGATATAAACACCTGACCCATTAATTACTTACATATGTCAGTATAAATTAAGAATTGTATAGTGTACAAAAGGAAATTCATCCAGTAGACTGATTTCGTTCTTATTGGGACAAATGTATGTTCATAATGGGTCAGGTGTATTTATATCAAGATCACAACCTTGATTAAAAGAGTAATTATCACCGCTCGCACAACCAATTTTAATTTAATTTAAAAAATCTGATTGACGGCAGTAAATCATTTTCGTGAAAATAATCAACCGTTAATACACGAAATTGCACACATTTCCATGGCTAATAGGCATCTACTCACGCGTCCTTCTGTCAACAAATGGCAAATTCTATTACTAAAAATTAATAAATACTAGCTAAACTGAATATTGCATAATTACCTGGTATATGCTAGTTACACCACATACCAAGCCAAAATGCAGTTGTTATTGGTTAGTATGAGGTGATCGTGCAATTTGTTTTCATGGGATACATAAACAATTATTGTTTAAATTGTATTGCCTATATATGTATATGTGGCGAAAGCTACAAACAGTTTATGTCCGTGAATGCATAGAAATTGTGCAACCGACATTTCCAGTCAAGTTCAATGTATGCGAGACTGCTAGAGATGAGAGCCGCATATCTAAATTTGATTTCCATATATATTCAATGCGGTTTGATCCTCGATAGTCAGTTTACCAGTCGTACTCTGATGATGATCAAGTAAGGTCGAAACGCGTCAGTGCGTTGCGGCTGGCGGTAGTTTTGTTATGTTGTTCGACGACTGGGATTGGTGTTTACTTCAAGCTCGCAAACTTGATTTAAAGAATTTGTTACCACCACCCGCGCAAACAATTATTGTTAAATTCGAATTTAATGTTGACTACAGTCACGAACATAACATTTGTGCAGCTTTCACTACATCTATGTAATTTATTTAATTGAACAGTCATTGATAACGCAGGTGGTGATAATAATAATAATTTATTTGGCAGTGAAGCATCCGTTCTAAAAGGCAGATGCATTCCTGTGCTGTTTGTCTACAGTCTGCGTTTTAGTTGTTTTTTAGTTTATTGCACTACTGCTTTATAATTCATCAATTTTAATCATTTCATCTAGCTGATGTCTAGCATTTGATAAACGTCTGTCGTTTTTCTGTAAACTGACAGCTCTTAAAAGAGAACAATGCATGGATTGCATGTCTAACTCAAGTATACACTGGTGAGTGTCCTGGTCACAAATAAATCAATTTTTATAGAATAAATAACACGTTATTCATCCCAAGCATAAGTATATTATTATTAAATGGTTGATACATTACCGTAGTCATTATCAAGAAAGTGTACAATTTATTGACAACAGAGATCATAATGAGGTTATTTTTAAATAATCCCAGAAAACCTCGTAATTGAAATGTGCATCGTTCGAAACCATTTCTGATACAATGTATTTGGTGTGTAATGGGCTTTTTTCGTAAAGCGTGGATAGAAACCGATTTGAGAAACCCAAGAAGCTAAATTAAATTTCTACTGAAATGAGTACTTTTTATGTAAGTGGAACTTCTGACTGATTTCTCTTCGGTCATGGCACTGATAAAAGTTTAATCTCCAAGACATAGTGATGCTGTGATTTTAAATCTCTAATCAATTTACGGAGAATGGGAAACTGCGATGATTACATAGTGAATGAATTATAGAATAAAGGTAATTGCTTTAATACGCATACGTCAGCACGAGTTTCTCTACCTCTCTCTACCTATAAATTACTTCAGTTTTTATCAGAATTTGCCTCCGAATGTCTATCCCTTTTAATTAACTATATTACAAATGTCGGATGCCCAATCTCTGTGCAGATACGCACTTAACAGACCTCGCCAAATGTATATATGTTTTACGATTAAACTACCCTTGCTTGAAAAACAATCCTCGAATAACCATACATTTACACCTTAATTCTCATTTGTTTCATCAAAAGTTAACAATGAAGCAATCATTTGTACCTGACAAACAAACCTAAAAATTTGATATAATAAAGTCAGTTAAAATTATTCTTCGGGTAACAAAATGAAATAATTGTACAGATATTAGCTATAATTGTGACTATAGAAAAATGGTTTAACAAGAAAACAACCTTTAAAAATCTATAGTAATTTTTTGCCAAATTTGTTCTACTTTAGAATAAAAGTAGAACATGCATTTTGATAAAAATTTAGTACCACTAATTTTGTCGATATGAAATAGCGGTGCACACAGAATATTAGTCTAAAATTTCTTCTCAATCACTAATCCATCGCACTCCCATTGATTTGGTTGTATCGTATGCATGCTAATTAAGGAAAACGAATTTAATCAAATGGAGAATTATTAATTACGCAATTGGTAAAACCGATAATTTAAGCGAAGTTTTCAGACACGAAATAAACACCAATTCCATTATTATAACCAGTCGAAATCAAAGAATTCAAAATTCCAATCAGGTAAAATGCATTTGAGATCACTATTGGGAAGAATTGCACATCTTGATTTTCAAACATTATATAAAAAATGCGGCTTCAATCTCGTTAGTCAATTTGTCGTTATCCGCTAATGATGAACATTAAACATCGAAACGCGTCAGGATTTGTAGACAAGGGTAGCTTTTATTGTGCTATATGTCACGTAACAAATTACGTTTAGTTTTCATTACGGGAACAGGTACCTGAAGTGCAAATAATGCTCATGGCGTATCCAATAATCATTGTCATTTCTTTTATGCATTTACACGCAGAAAACAAAACCAAAACGCCACTTCTCAAAGTAATTAAGATAATATTTAGGTAAATTTAGACCCAAAAACGTGTATTACTGAGTAGTAGTAGAGAAAGTGGTTCAAATATTGGCATATAAAATTACAAGTATAGTATACTGCGGCTTCACTGTCGCGTAACCATGCAATTTAGAGCTACGTGTGGACTCTGAATAAAAACTAGGTCATCTGTACCTAATGAGTCCGATATGAAAAACACCAACTGCACTGTGGCGTCACCAGTACGGTCCAATGATTCATAAAGCCGCACTGACACACAACCCATCAATTAATATTCAATTCCTTTAAAAATTTACTTTTCAACTATAAAGAGTGGCGTGTGGCAATAAAACTTGCCGGCCTGAAAACCGTGGGCACTAGTCAGCCTGCTCGGTAATGGTAGTATGAATCTTGCCGAGTCTAATGGGATTCCGCCATTATACCATTTCATATGAAGCCTCGTGGTCGGTTTAACTATGCGGGTAGTGACGGAAAGAAAGCAAGCGTGCCAGAAGCGAAGGGCAAGTTTCGCCCCCTGAATCATATTTTGGCCGCGGGTTTCTGTGGAGATGGTGCTCGTCAGCCTTGTTTGGCAAACCATCTAGGAGGAAAACTTTAAGTAGAACCATTCCAACAAGGAATGAGGAACCAAGTTTGTATACAGGGAAGGAGTAAGCACGCATAATACGAGCAATAGCAAATGTAAACACAATCGGCCAATGCGAGGATAAGCGAAATCATTCCATTGCAGACACCTGCATTTACAATTCTGTCTCTTTTCCTTACATTTCTCTTCTCAGTCAAAAACTAACGCTTTAGTAGATGCTATAAATTTGGTGGATGCTTATCACATCACTGAATCCTAGGTCTGATTGCGAAATATTGAAAATAGTTCAAATAAACTATCATTTAGTAAACAATAATTGATTGCGCAGGTGGTGGAAACAATTTTTTAAATCAAGTTTGCGAGCTTGATATAAACACCAATCCCAATTGTATTTAACCAGTCAACGAACATCATAAACTACCGCCAGTCGCAACGCACTGACGCGTTTCGACCTTCCTTGACCATCATCAGAGTACGACGGCAATCTGACTAGCGAGGATCAATGTTGCTTTCCATATGTATGCAATGCGGTTTGATCAGAATTTCCATGTTCTTTTTGTCTTCGATCGAACTTGGTTTGTATTCGTCCCTTTCTTTCGAAGGCTTCAACATCGTGTATACTAACCAATGGAAATGCGGTTCTATCACATCTTTGTTTACTAGCGACGTTTCGGTGCCTTCAATCCAGCACCATCATCAGGCCACTATACACAACACGCTACTAACAATAGCAGATCTAGGCAAATGACGTAACCTCTTTCCGAAACATTTCTACTTATATTTTATTTTATTGACTCACCAATGGTTTTAAACATAGAATTTGTCTCAGTAACTAAACTCAATATATGCATATGTCTAGCACACATGAAAATCCTCACTAACAACTAAATCTATATATATATATATATATATATATATATATATATATATATATATTGATGATTAACAAAGGCTTGGCACCGTCAGGAAAATCAGCTATTTCCGATCATATATTGGCAACGGGGCACCCTGTCAATTCGACCAATTTCACAATTCTACATAAAGCAAAATCAGAAAAATTATTATTTATTTATGAAGCCCTTTACATAAAACAACAAGCACCTGACCTAAATATTCAAAAGTTTCATCAACATTATATTCTTATCGACTGGCCAAGAATAACAAAATTCAACAACAATCTACTAGTATCCAGTCAAGAACAAACAGGCCCTCGACTAGAATCAACAAACATACAATCGGATTCTTTAAATCAAGTTTGCGAGCTTGAAGTAAACACCAATCCCATTGTATTTAACCAGTCGTCGAACAACACAACAAAACTACCGCCAGTTGCAACGCACTGACGCGTTTCGACCTTCCATGATCATCATCAGAGTACGACGGCAAACTGACTATCGAAGATCATTTTCATCATTTCCAGCTACACAAAAGTCAAGTGACTAATGTTTCACTGCCATATAACCATAAGGAGTGAAAAAAAAAGTGAATTTAGATAAACTATTATTGAGATTTACGAGAGAGGGAGAGGGGTAGAGAGAGAATGAAAACCTTGCTACTATGAGTAAATTTATCAGGATAACTCACAGAAATGAGGCAAACTAAACCTCTCCACAACACCATTATAGCCAAGTTAGCATTCGGGCAAGGCGACATCAGCAACACAGCTTCCTTGCGGATTTCACCGTATCACGTCATAAACAAACCGAACCTCGCAGCTAACTTTGCCCTACTAAGAAAAGAAAGTTACGAAGATGATTCTACTATACATCTGCAACAAGATCGCCACTGAGCTCGATTCGCTGCCATATCGCTAAGGGTTTCTAACCAAGAACTGTGATGTGCACGAGGACCCCATCCCGGCAGACGAGTGGATCCTATACTACCCAATTTGGATGTAAGTGACTTTAATTGTTTCTGCCATGTCAAAATCTGCCCACCTTGTTTCTTACGCCAATTTGGTGCTGGATGAGAGAACAGAGCTCTATTGGGCAATCGGAATGAGGGCATACGCAAAACGTGACCGAGCCAACGAAGTTGATGGAGCCTTATTGCTTTTCTAAAGACGAGCACTTATTGTCAGATCCAAAAATACGTCTACGGATGTCAACGTTAGTTATTCGTTGTTGGTAACCAACATGTGCTATACTTCTCAAACAACGATGATCGAATGCCTGTAAGCGTCTCAGATCATCAACTCTAAGAGGCCAAGTTTCACTAGCGTATAGTAAGACTGCGCGTACAGATGCATTGTAAACACGACCTTTAAGGCAAAGTGAAATATTCGCGTTTCTCCATAAATGACGAAGGTTCGAAAAAGCTACTTTAGCTTTCGCGATCCGTATTCTCACCTCGTCGGACATATTGCCTACGTTATTGATAGAGCTCCCAAGATATGTAAACCTGTCGACTATGTCAAGATCTTCATTCTGCAGTCGCAACGTTGGAGTGAGTGGTGGGTGATCCTGTAACAGTATCTTACATTTAGAGGGTGCGAATTTCATACCGAAAGACGGAACAACGTTTGATAATCTATTTAAGGTGGTCTGGGCAGCATGCTGATTGTCGAATAATAGTACGATATCGACGGCATAGTCAAGATCGACTAGTTTATCTCCCGGGAGAACTTCAACTCCAGCCTCCTGAATGTGTGAGAGAGTGTTTTTCATAATAGCATCGATTACAAAATTAAACAAAAATGGGGAAAGTGGACAACCTTGACGAACACCACTGCTGGTTGTAAAGTTATGCGTTAATTCGTTGTAAACCTTAACGCGACCAGAAGTATTTGTGTAGAGAGCTCGTATAATATTAACAAATTTAGTGGGCACACCGCTTTTGGACAAGATATGGAATAAAACATTGCGATCCACCGAATCAAATGCACCCTTGAAGTCTAGAAAGACGACTATTGTGGGACGGTGATATAAATGTCTCTGTTCGAGAGCTTGCCTTAACGTAAAAATATTATCTATACAACCTCGTCCTGCGCGGAATCCAGCCTGTTCTTCTCTTGTTTGTAATTCACGTGAAGCGCTAAGATGACGTAGGATAATCGAAACAAATAACCTTGATACGACCGGAGTCAAACTTATACCACGATGGTTATCGCACGAATTACGATTGCCTTTTTTGAAGATGGGAATGATGGTCGACTCATTCCAGTCAAGTGGTACGGTTCCTCATTCCATATAGTATGAAAAAGTTTGGTCAACGCTCCTGAAATTATATCGCCACCATCCTTAAACAATCCCGGAAGTAAATCATCGGGGCCTGCGGCTTTGCGGCGCTTAAGAGATAGGATTGCATCGCGTACTTCTAACTCGGATGGTTCTTCGGGACTAACATTCCACACTGTTGATGCAGACATGCTTTCTGGAAGCGGAACTGACGCGGGTGGCCAAGAAAATTGATCTCTAAAGTGTTCAGCCCACCTGTCAAGACGACTTATTTTATCGGTTATTAATTCGTTGTTACTATCATTTATAGTTTCGCTAACTTTTAAATTTCTCGGACCTGTTGTGCGTATAAGTTGGAACAAACAGCGACTATTACCTGACGCGAAAGCTACTTCCATTTCTTCAACCTTTCTGCATCAAAGGTTTTCGAGATCGCCTTTTAGACTGCGCTTAAGTTGGCGTCTTATATTGCGACGGGTATTATTATGAGTCGAGCCAGGTGGAATTTGGCGCCTTATTTCGAGTATCTCCATAGATTTTACAGAGAGCCAGTGATTATTTCTACGGGGGCCTGCTATGCCACATACAGTAGTACCTGCATTGTGCATAGTGGAACTTATCTTGGACCAAAGTATATTCGGATTTTCGCTATTCAGACCAGTTAGATTAGCCTTAAGAATATTTTCATAGTTTTGTCGGATGGACGGTTGTTCGAGTTTGCCTACATAGATTTGGGGTTTATTCTTAATTATTTTCCCGGAAAATTTTAGAGCAAATCTACAACGGATAAGTGCATGGTCCGAGTCGACATAAGTGTTCCAAAAAGAGCGACAATCCTGGATGCAACCACGCCATCTATAACTAATTGCTACATGATCTATTTGAGTCCACCGTTGTCCGGGTGCTGGAGGACGCCATGTAGCACAACGTTTAACACTACGTCTGAAATTTGTACTACTTAAATATAGTCTATGTTCAGCGCAGCTATCCAAAAGCCGTTCACCATTATCGTTGCGAGTCGAGCTTAGAGTGTATCTTCCACCTAAATGAAATTCTGTGTTGCTTAAGCGACCAACTTGAGCATTCATGTCACCCATAACCAGGACTATATCCGAACTTCGTGCTTTACTTAGTAAGGAGCTTAATTCGTAGTAAAAAGCGTCCTTGCTTTCTTCTGTGCTGCAATCTGTAGGAGCATATGCAGATACAACGAAGAGGCAACGATGATAACGGTTTTTTGCTTTGATTTTAGTAGATGTATTTAAACGTGCCGCACACAATCGACTATTTAAAGGGATCCATTCAATTAAGCAAGCTTCAGCTCGCGCGCTAAGGGCAATACCAACGCCCCATTTACCGGCTTGAGAGGACTCTGGAACCAGATGTTCGAAGCCAATAACGCGTAGATAGGGATGGTGCAACTAGTTCTGTAATACACGTAGGATCCTGTACTCTGGTTTCAGATACGCAACATATGTCGATTTCTAATTTATCCAACATACGAGCAAGAGACTCTTGCTGTCCAAGTTGTTCTAATGTGCGCACATTAAATGCGCCTACGTTAAAACCTAACTTAGGTTTAATGAATGATCGTCTACAAGAACCATTTTCGATATTCGGCAACCTAGTATTGGGCTCAGTGTTATGATCTAAACCATCCATATTTATAGTATCTAAAAGAGAGTTATTGTAAGATTGAGAAGAGGAAGGGGAAGGAATGACGCAGAATCGAATATAGAGTTGGAGTTGCCTGCAGTAGCCTGTTTTCGCTTATCCACCCTGCACGGCTCAGCAGATAAGGCGACCCTTTTTATACTGCACGACGGCCGATGCAGTATGTAATTATTGTAAGTTGTACTTTTCATGGTTATATGTGGACTGTAAAAGAACACTAGGTCGCCCATTCCTAGTGATGGTTTTTATTCTGAGTTTTCCTTCTCATAGATAGTCTGCCAACCAAGGCTGATGAGCACTATCTGCCCAGATCACAGTGGCCAAAGTTTCCTTCAGCAGCCGAAACTTTCCCTTCACGTCTGGAACGCTTGCTCTCATTCCGTCACTACACATTTAACAAAAAGTTACAGTGCAGTTAGACCAAACTCGAGGCTTCACATGAAACGGGATGACGGCTGTCCCTTTAAGGCCCGGAAAGGTTCATGTTACCAATCCCGGGTCGACTAGCTTGAGCCCGCCTGTCGTCAAGTCGGGATTTCTATGGCTACGGGCCAAACCGCATTGAATATATATAGAAATTAAATTTAGATATGCGGCTCTCACCTCTAGCAGTCTCGCATACATTGAAATTGACTGGAAATGTCGGCTGCACAATTTCTATGCAGTCACGAACATTAACTGTTTGTAACTTTCGCCACATATACATATATAGGCAATACAATTTAACAATAATTGTTTGCGCGGGTGGTGGTAACGATTCTTTAAATCAAGTTTGCGAGCTTGAAGTAAACATCAATCCCATTGTTTTTAACCAGTCGTCGAACAACATAATGATATGATTGTTTATTTGTACACACATTTATATTCACACCGTTCGTATACTAACATGTTTTGCTTTGTCTTTTAGCATCTATATCTGCATTATATGATGAATAAAGCCTAATATTTTAGGCAACTCTTTCTTCTAGTTTCAACTCAATCTGCGAAGAGATAGTATAAGACAAACTAGTCTTCAAAACTAATAGTAAAACACCACTGCAAAGTTAAGCAACTCCTAGAAATAATTGCATAAGAATATATGCTCATATAACTAAAATAAATCATTATAGCTATATATACCAATATATATATGTAAATATAATATCGTAACACCATTATTTAGATACATATATATACTTATATATAAAGACAATTGCTAGCTGTTAACCATGAATATTTTCTATCATTATTATTCATTTATTACGTTATTCACAACTTATATAAATATATAAAATACGTATATGTATGAAACATATATATAAATATAAGCAACAGTGTGAATCAAATGTCATATATATATATATATATATATATATATATATATATATATATAGTTTATCTCCTAGCCATTGATAAATCTGTATACCATCTTCTGAAACTTTTTTGAGAAAGATAAGGATATAGGAATTGATATCGGCCTAGGTAATTCGCAATCATTTTTCTATTAGTGTGATTTCTTACCTAGGTTCCCAAGCCTGCCGTTTTCCGACCCTAGAAAATTCTTCATTAAATATTGGGTCCAATGATTTTTCTATCGATGTTACATTCATTTACATCCTTCCCTGATTTTATTTCAATCGACTTTCTAATTAGTCTAGTTAACCTGTTGCGGTTGCATAACGCGACGCGTTTGCATCCATCCCAGTCTATTTCGTGACCCGTTTCCTTCGAATGCGTAGCTAGATCTTACTTACTTTACTTTTACTTTACTGCGACTGACTCCTTTTGGAGGATAAGCCGGCTCCACATTTCATGGAGTTTCTTGGGAATTTGGTACAAGTGGTGTCCCCTCACCACTCGGCTTTTTGATCGAGAACGCACCTCTAGCCTTTGCACATCCAAGCGCAGTCTGCAAGGCAGCAGTAAGTTGCATGGTTGCCGGTGGCTGTTGAGAGCTCATTCGCAATTCGGAAGTACGGGGTACTGTCCAGGAGTCCATGTAATCCTGTGGCTGTTGAACCCTTTTGTGGCGGGGAACATACGCCGAGTCATGGTGCCGTCGTCGGGCTCATGTGGTATTTTATAGGAGATCCGATTGGCGGTCGGAGATCCACCACGCCCTGGTGACACCACCGCCATAGCCCTGTTAGCCCATGTACGATCGGCCATCGAAACATGGTTGACACCGTCGTACCACGTTGAGGAGAGGATGGACTTTACGACGACTAGCTAGATCTGATCTTTGAATGTGTCCATATTTGCAGGCCGTCTTGTGTTCCCCTCTACGAACTTTTATCGGTCGCATGATTTCGTCTATATACCTGCGATTGCAATCTTTGCAAGGTATCGCATACACTCCTGATGTCTCGAGGTGTTCTACTTTTTCTTTTTGGTTAGGTAGTTTATTGCCTATAGTAAGCGATTGTTTTAAAACTGTTTTAATAGTGTATTTAGCTGCGATTATTCTAATTTTTCTGTTCAATTTTGAATCAGGTACTATAAGAATTTGGTGCTTATCCAGTTCTGTTTCCTTCTTTACTTTATTTATTATATTACCATTAAATCTCAGCAACATCTCATTTAATAATCTCTCTATTATACTTAACGGATTGCCATTTAGTTTGACTATTTTCTTTAATCTCCTCATTTCCTTATATCTATTTTTTAAATCCACTATTCCAAGAGTCCTTAATATCACGGATTTGAGAATGCCTATTTTCATTCCATATTAGTGATTTGAGAAGAAAATAAGTAAACAAAGATTTTTTGTAGAGGCCCTTTGGTCACTACCATAAGAGAGCCTCTGAGATGCCAGGCTCAGACAATCCATCTATGCGATATGATCATCTGATTTAGAACAACTAAATCCCTCAGAAATATTATTTCAACTACATTTCTCAAGTCCGACTGATAATTGCTCTGTATCTTCAATATTTTCTAAACCAGCCATAATATTAAAATAAGGTTATTTGCAATATATATAAATATTATAACAATAAGTGTGCTCATCGAAACCGCCGATATACACAGATGACAGAACGATACCGTGGTGATCTTGAAAAGAAATATTCACGACAATTACCTGAAGCAAATTTGAGATTCTGCACTAAAATGTGTATTAAGAAAGATAGATGGATATAAACAAGGATGTGAGAGAACCGTATTTCCATTGGTTATTATGAACGTTGTTGAAGCCTTCCGAAGAAGGGGCCGAATACTAATCCAGCCTGATCGAAGACAAAAAGGATATGGAAATTGTGATCAATTGGCTTTTTGTGAAACTGTTAATGTAAAGCTATGTCCATATCTTCACTCTGCAGTCGCAGACTTGGAGTGGTGAATGATCCTGTAAAAGTATGTTAGATTTAGAGGGTGCGAATTTTATACCGAAAAACGAAGCAACGTCTTCTACACTATTCAAGGAAACCTGAACAGAGTCTCGATTGTCGAATGATAGAACGAATTCGTCTACAGAGTTAAGATCGATTAGTTTACCGCCCGGGAGAACTTCAACACCTGCATCCTGAACGTGTGGAAGAGTGTTGTTACTAACTGCATCGATTACAAAATTAATCAAAAAGGGAGAAAGTGGATAGCCATGACGAACACCACTGATGGTTGTAAAGTAGTGCGTAAATTCGTTATAGACCTCAACACAACCAGAAGTGTTTTTGTAGAAAGCGCGCATGATATTAACAAATTTTTCGGGCACACAACTTTTCCACAAATATTGTAGAAAACATCGCGACCCGCCGAGTCATATTCACCCTTTTAGTCTAGAAAGATGGATATTCTGGATCAACGATATAAATATCTGTGTTCAAGTGCGCCACAGCAAAATTTGCATGCCGAAAAATTCTACACGGAAGCTTTCTGATCTAATCTAACCAAAGATCTTGTTTTACGACGTCGTTTGCGTTCGATTAGGCACTGGTTAAGAAGGCCAATTACATATCCTGTTCACAATCCGACCGAGACAACACCGGTGAATACATAGAATGTCAAGAGAAGTAGACCAATCATCACTTGGCCGGCTATTAATAATCGCGACATAGACCACTTGATCCTACTGCATTATACCCTAACCAATCCAGATACACATGAAATGGCGAAATACTAGAGTTCAACGGCAAGAAGAGCTCATTTGAGAGGTCCAGTAAATTTTGCATTTGAGTCTTTTTGGAGCTTAATGCCTGAGAGATCTAGATCAAAGTGCGCGGGACCCAGTTCTTCAATTAAGTCTGCATGACTGGGGTATACATGATCAAACAGAACACGGATAAACTATGGGCACTGTTCATTACTTTAAAAGCCTGGGATTAAAAACTTAAGCACCTATACGGCTTAACGTATTAGCCTAAATTTCCATGTAGCCACTAGTATAAAAGAAAAAAATAATATAATAATAATACTAACTTTATGAAGGCTTCATTTCAATAATGTACGAGTAAAAACAATAAAATTCACATATTTTCACTATAATCACATTATAATGCCTTTTCGATGTTTATTGCACTATAAAGAACAGGTACTTTTCATGTTTTGCTGAATTACTAAGATCCATGAAGCCTTATGCAATTCTTTGCATATAAATTTGTAGTGCGTCCAGAAAAAAATAACTGCCGAACTAAATCGATGTGTCATGGTTCAGATGCCTATTTTTATATATGATCACACTATAAAGTCTTCGATGCTTATTGCACTATAAGGAACTGGTACATTTCATGTTTTACTGAATTACTAAGATCCATGAAGCTTTATGCAATTTTTTGCATATAAATTAGTAGTGCATCCAGAAAAAAATAACTACCGAACTAAATCGATGTGTCATGGTTCAGATGCCTATTTTTATATATGATCACATTATAATGCTTTTCGAAGCTTATTGCACTATAAATAACTGGTACCTTTCATGTTTTGCTGAATAACTAAGATCCATGAAGTCTTATGCAATTTTTTGCATATAAATTAGTAGTGCATCCAGAAAAAAATAACTACCGGACAAAATCGATGTATCATGGTTTAAATGCCTATTTTATATATGATCACATTATAATGCCTTTTCGATGCTTATTGCACTATGAAGTACTGTTCCTTTTATGTTTTGCTAAATTACTAAGATCCATGAAGCCTTATGCAATTTACTTGCATATAAATTAGTAGTGCATCCAGAAAAAATAAATGCCGGACTAAATCGATGTGTCATGGTTCAGATGCCTATTTTTATTTATGATCACATTATAATGCCTTTTCGATGATTATTGCACTATAGAGTACTGGTACTTTTCATGTTTTGCTGAATAACTAAGATCCATGAAGTCCTATGCATTTTTTTTGCATATAAATTAGTAGTTCATTCAGAAAAGAATTACTGACGGACTAAATCGATGTGTCATGGTTCAGATGCCTATTTTTATTTATGATCACATTATAATGCCTTTTCGATGTTTATTGCACTATAAAGAACAGGTACTTTTCATGTTTTGCTGAATTACTAATATCCATGAAGCCTTATGCAATTCTTTGCATATAAATTAGTAGTGCGTCCAGAAAAAAATAACTGCCGAACTAAATCGATGTGTCATGGTTCAGATGCCTATTTTTATATATGATCACACTATAATGCCTTCGATGCTTATTGCACTATAAGGAACTGGTACATTTCATGTTTTACTGAATTACTAAGATCCATGAAGCTTTATGCAATTTTTTGCATATAAATTAGTAGTGCATCCAGAAAAAAATAACTACCGAACTAAATCGATGTGTCGTGGTTCAGATGCCTATTTTTATATATGATCACATTATAATGCTTTTCGATGCTTATTGCACTATAAATAACTGGTACCTTTCATGTTTTGCTGAATAACTAAGATCCATGAAGTCTTATGCAATTTTTTGCATATAAATTAGTAGTGCATCCAGAAAAAAATAACTACCGGACAAAATCGATGTATCATGGTTCAAATGCCTATTTTATATATGATCACATTATAATGCCTTTTCGATGCTTATTGCACTATGAAGTACTGTTCCTTTTATGTTTTGCTAAATTACTAAGATCCATGAAGCCTTATGCAATTTACTTGCATATAAATTAGTAGTGCATCCAGAAAAAATAAATGCCGGACTAAATCGATGTGTCATGGTTCAGATGCCTATTTTTATTTATGATCACATTATAATGCCTTTTCGGTGATTATTGCACTATAAAGAACTGGTACTTTTCATGTTTTGCTGAATAACTAAGATCCATGAAGTCCTATGCAATTTTTTTGCATATAAATTAGTAGTTCATCCAGAAAAAAATTACTGACGGACTAAATCGATGTGTCATGGTTCAGATGCCTATTTTTATTTATGATCACATTATAATGCCTTTTCGATGTTTATTGCACTATAAAGAACAGGTACTTTTCATGTTTTGCTGAATTACTAAGATCCATGAAGCCTTATGCAATTCTTTGCATATAAATTAGTAGTGCGTCCAGAAAAAAATAACTGCCTAACTAAATCGATGTGTCATGGTTCAGATGCCTAGTTAACTGCGGGACTGACTAGTTAATCAACATAAAGTAATTTTATCCGCTTTATTCTTAGAATGCCCACGGCAAGTAAACTACCTAAATATGATTGCCTAATTAAATGTGATTCTAATGTTTACCTGTATGTCTATTCGACCACCCACTGATAAAAGCGTTTATGCAAACATATTCTGTGTTTATTGATCTATATCACCAGATGGCATTTGCGGTAGAAACTATTAGCAGTATTTCTCCTTGAACTTTTTTGGTTGGCATGTACAATTTGGTGTACTTGATATAAACAACTTTTTAGTTTGCATAATTAATTCAGCAACCAGGACTTACGCACATAGTAACAGACTAATGGAACCTTTTTAGCACTATGATGTCGAATAATCATAAACTGGCACTATATAAGACTGCAAGGTATTGCAATTTAGCCTTGAAATTATATTATTCTAGCCGTTATCTGTTTGTATTGTCATCTTTATAGGATTGAGATAGACGATCAATTCATGTTGGCATAACTGTACCAAGAATAGAAGTCAGACTATGAGAATGTGAAGAAGTCAGACTATAGGGACGTGTCGGCCATGGGATAATGGATCAATTTGCGGTGTTTCAACAAATGTCGATCAGTACACCTATCGTTCGGTTAATAAATGTACTGGTGGAAGAAATTGCTCCTTAAACTGGCTGTATAACAGCTTTTACAACTTATCCGACTACGAACGGGCAACTAAGTATGGAAATACGTATACGCTGCTCTCTCACCTGTTAGATTCGCATACATTGTATCAGGTTGGAAATATCGGCTGCGCAATTGCTATGCATTCACGAATGTAGCACTTTTTTAACATCACGCTGTCGCAACGCTGTTTTGGGATTTATGTAGAAAAAAAATTATTCTGAAAATTTTCAAGTGTACCTATGAGCGTATTTTCTGCATTTGGTTGAAGTGTGGACGAAACTTACGGCACACTAAACCTGATGCAGTGCTTTAGCATCTACTTACAAATTGATTTTTTCGACGACAGTTTTTTTTTGTAAATAAAATTACACGAAACGATGCAGTGAAAACAGCAAGAAAGAAATATCGGCAATGTCGCCCAGACCTAACGCTGATAGGGCCTAGATATTATGCAGAGAATCAATTGCCATAAATGGCCAGTAGCCATAGAAATACCGGCCTGATGACCGATGGGCACATGCTAGTCAGCCCGGGAATGGTAGCATGTACAATGCTGGGTCTAAAAGCGACACAACCATTCGTCAACTCAGACCACGCGCTTATCCGTTGTTAATTTTGCGCTGAACTTTTCCGGGAAAATAAATAAAAATAAACTCCAAATAGATGTATGCAAATTCGAGCAACCGTCTTTCCGACAAAAATATGACAAAATTCAAAAGTGAAATCTAATTGGTCTTGATAGCGACAATCCGAATTTACAGTGGTCCAGGATAGGTTCCACTATGCACAATTCAGGTGTTACTGTATGTGGCATCACAGACCCCGTATAAATGATCATTGGCTCTGTAAAATTTACGGAAGTACCTGAAAAAAGGCGCCAAATTCTATCTGGTTCGACTCATAATATTACTCGTTGCATTATAAGACGCCAACTTAAGTGCAGGCCAAAAGTCGATCGCGAATCCTTTTGAACCAGAGGGACTTAAGTGGAAGAAGCGTTCGCGTCAGGACATAATCGCTGTTTGTTCCAACTTATTCCCACAACAGGTCCGAGAAGATTAAAAGTTAGCGAAACTGTAGATGATAGTAATAACCATCTAATAACCGATAAAATAAGTCATCTTGATAAGCGAGCTGAACACCTTAAAGATCAATTTTCTTGGGCACCCGCGTCGGTTCCCATTCCCGAAGGCATGCCTGTATCAACAGTGTAGAATGTTAGTCTCGAAGAACCATAAGAGTTAGAAATACTTCGCAAAGCCGCTGACTCTGATGAGTTGCTTCCGGGATTATTTAATGATGGTGGCGATATAATTTCTGGAGCGTTGAATAAATTTTTTCGTACTATATGGAATGACGAGACCGTACCACTTGATTGGATTGAGCCGACCATCATTCCAATCTTCAAAAAAGGCAATCGTAATTCGTGCGATAACCATCATGGTATAGGCTTAACTCCAGTCGTGTCTAGGTTATTTGCTTCAATTATCCTACGTCGTCTTAGCGCTTCTCGTGAATCATTTACTAGAGAAGAACAGGCTGGATTCCGCCCAGGACGAGGTTGTATGGATAATATTTTACGTTAAGGCAAGTTCTTGAACAGCGACATTTACATCACCGTCCCACAATAGCTGTCTATCTAGACTTCAAGGATGCACTTTATTCGGTGGATCGCAATGTTTTATTCCATGTTTTATCGAGATGTCGTCAGCCTATAAAACTCGTTAATATTATACATGCTTCCTACAAAAACATTTAAGGTTACTTTAAGGTCTACAACGAATTAACGCATAACTTTATAACCAGCAGTGGTGTTCGTTAAGGTTGCCCATTTTACTCTTTTTTCTTTAATTTTGTAATCGATGCTACTATGAACAACATTCTTCCACACAATCAGGAGGCGGGTGTTGAAGTTCTCCCGGACAGTAAGCTAGTCGGTCTTGACTATTCAGATGAAATCGTACAATCATTCGACAATCGAGATGCTGCTCAGGCCACCTTGAATATATAAGCAGACGTTAGTCCGTCTATCGATATGAAATTCGCACCTTCTAAATATGAGATACTTTTACAGGATCACTCGCCACTCACTTCGACTCTAAGACTGCAGAATGAAGATCTAGACATAGTTGACACGTTTGCATACCTTAGGAGCTCTATCAATAACGTAGACAATGAATTTGACGAGGTGAGAATACGAATCGCGAAAGCTAGAGTAGCTTTCTCGAATCTTCGCCATTTATGGAGAAACGCGAGTATTTCACTCTGCCTTAAAGGTCGTGCTTCTAGTGCATCTGGACGCGCAGTTTTACTATACGCTAGTGAAACTTGCCCCCTTAGAGTTTATAATTTTAGACGCTTACAGGCATTCGACCGTTGGTGTTTGAGAAGCATAGCACGTTGGTTACCAACAACGAATAACTAACGTTGACATTCGTAGACGTATTTTTGGATCTGCCAGCGTGTGCATCTCGTTATAAAATCAAATAAGGCTCTATCATCTTTGTTGGATAGGTCACGTGTTGCGTACGCCCACCACTCGATTGACCAGTATAACTCTGTTCTCTCATTCAGCACAAGATTGGCATAAGAAAGAAGGTGGGCCGATTTTGACTTGGCAGAAATAGTTGCAGTCACTTACATCCAAATTGGGTAGTATAGAACCCACTCGTTTGCCAGAATGGGGTGCTCGTGCGCATCATAGTTCTTGGTTAGAAACTCTTAACGAGATGGCATGGAATCGAGCTCAGTGGCGATCTCGTTGCAGATTTCTAGTAGAATCATTTTCGTAACTTTCTTTTCCTAGTAGGGAAAAGTTAGCTGCGAGGTTTGGTTTTACATATGACGTGATATGGTGAAATCCGCAAGGAAGCTGTATTGCAGAAGTTTTCTTCCCTTTAAAGCTGACTTTGCCATAATGGCGCCGTGTAGAGGTTTAGTTTGCCCCACTTTTGTGAGTTATCTTGATAAATATACTCATAGCAACTAGGTACTCTCTCTCTCTCTTGTCAATCTCAGGAAGCAGCATCGCCAGACCAAATCATCAGTTTCCAGCAGTTCATCATTATTATACTCGTAGTTAGCAACACCAGAGTTTATAACTGATTCTTCAACACTGCGTAATTATTTGTCCCAACATGTCAGCATGACATGATGACAGCCATAGGTAAACTGGACACGAATGTCTTATTTTTCTTGCAAGGAATTAACTTGCCTTGGGTAGATTCGGAAATGCTTCTTTAAAATACTGTCTTTACAACATGTTAGGGCTAGCTAATCATCAGGCAAAATTTGATATGGCCTTAGAGATTAATGCATGATTCAATAATTTTAATAAAGATTACCTGTAATTCCTTAGTCATTTGTGTTGATTCGAGTAGCTGATCATCCAATTTATTCGCAGTTAACGCATTAACAGACTCCTTTGAATTTGAAAATAGGTTCTCCCGTTGTAAAGACTCAAGACGTTTTGCAGATGCGTAAACTTGTTTGTTGTACAACTCCTTCAGAAAAAAAAATATAAAATGAGAAATCAAGAGCTACGTAAATTAATGAAGCCATAAAAAGGAATACTAGCTAAATGAAGTAAATTTCTTTGTTGATTTCCTCCTCATATGAAAATATACATTTTTCAAAAGAAAAAAAGAGAACTGAATCAGCAAGTTTTATATCTGGGAATATCAAATAATTTACATGTATAACCAATATTTCGGACTCACATAAGTCTGGCTCTTAATTCATAATTCACAGCGTTTCATAAATTTCTAATTAAATTCCAATATTTTACTTCACAGAAATCTTCATAGTAATACCTGGTAAACATACGTGCAAAGATGTAAACAATATATTGCGCAATTGCAGACGCGTATTCATTAATTAAACTGATACAGGCGTTAGAATTGCTATGTTCTATCAACCGTCCGGTCGATCGGCTTACAAATTTTGTCGATAAAGGACATACATTGATCAACAAAAACGGCTTTTTACCGTTAATTACTGGCATAGACAGATGCTCTACCTTGGATAATACAAGAAGTAACTTAATGTAAAAAGAAAAACTGTCCAAAAATATAATATATATGTTTAATTGCTCAGGATAGTCATTGGACAATGAATCCCTCTTGCTTTATTACTTTTTTCACATTTCAAATCTGGACTAACAAGGATTTTCATTCTGGAAAAGGGAACAGCAAATTGTATATATTGAATGTTTGACTCGAAAACCAGCGTGGGATATGGTACAGTGTTATTTTTAATTTTCCAAAGCCACTAGTGTCCTCAACGCTCTTCCCACGGAAATAAAGCTCCTACCCCAGCACGAATTTAAAAAGGCGGCCCACAAGTACTTCTTTAACAAATTTCTTTGTGAAACGACCGATTGGAAGCGAAATTGGTTCCTTCTTAATTCATAACATTTCTTTCACCCCCGGCTATTCTCTTTACTGATTTCGGAGGGCGAAATCCCTCTGGCTGACATCTAATTTCCACTTTTCCCCTCTGGTTTTAAATCTCTCACTCTTGACTCCCTGATACCACTTCTATTCTCATTTTTCATTCTATCATATCCATATAGTGGATACTTTACCACGTTTTGCTCAACCAATCCTTTTCCTTTCTGTTTCAGCGAAAGACCGGAAACTCAAAAGCCCGCTGGACCACCCAACGGTTTGCATCGGACATCGACTCCCCCTCGTCTACCATCAGTCATAACCTCGTTCAACGGACGCCAGTGATCCCTGCACGACACACTAGCTTCAATCTAGTCGACTCCATCCTGGTCAATACTACACTTCAGAAATTCAATATCCACGACAAAGGACTCCGTCGGTCGACGTCTGCTTCCGGTCCGCCATCATTTTCGATCTCACACTCAAACTCATCTGTCCGGACCCAGCCTACCCCGCATTGATGCTCGGACACCTCATGGACTGAACTCCAATTGATCTTGTCTAGTCAAATGGAATTTCTTTTTTATTTTTCACCAGATTGAACTATCATGAAGTTGATGAAAGCATTTCTCTTCCTCAACGTTTTGAAGACCATCGTGTCCCTTAATTTATATTTAGGCATCTAACAGGGTATGAGCTTTTAGCGGAATGATATGGCCTTTTCCTAGAATCTAAAAGCATTTGGTGAAACTTATGGGAGAAATTAGTCTAAGATAAATAATGCTAAAGGCAATAATTGGAGTTTTGCTATGCTGTTCGACGATTGGTGTTTGCTTCAAGCTCGCAAGCTTTATTTAAATAATTTTTACCACCATCCACACAATCAGTGATTATTTAACAATTGTAACTGATTTCCATGAAATGCTGTACTATCATGGCAATTATGAAAAATTATACTCGACATTTTTAGTTTACTCAGAAAAAAGTTGGCGGTTAATTTAGATCCTACGCTACTGAAATTTACTACTTATTCTTTCTTATCGAGGCAAGTGCCGAATTGAGCACAGGCATGCCAGAAATGGTGGAAACTATAGACCCATACTGGTGGTACGATAAGTGTAAAGAGGATGATAGTGCGGTCGGTGAAATAACAGAGAGAATTTTCTGGTTACTGACATAAATGGATTGATATCTTAATATATTTAAATCAGTCGTTAGATCCCAAGACCCGTACTATTGAAGAAGACACGAAGGAATTGGCACACAGAATCTAGTACTGCAATGGTTAGGGTGATTCACCAACTCCATCCAAATGCTACGACCGATTTGGTCGTTATATTCTAGAAACACCTAGCTGTTTCAACATTTTAGTGCCACACAAGGAGTAGAGCACAAAATTATGCGGGTAGTTGCGCTACCTTAATCATCTACAGCTCAACATTTGGCACAACAAAAACAACCTGTTGTGTTGCAGAACTTCGACAATTGAGCGAAGAGTGAATTTGTAGAAATCAAGTTACAAATTTGCATCCCCGAAAGTGGTAATACAAAAGCATGAAAATGAACAACTAATTGTTTGTGTCAACTATCGTCTATTAAACTAGGTGAATAAGGGTAATTCATGTCCTCTACCGAACCATATTACTTTGCTCCGAGATTTAATGCGATATGAGGCGTACCAAATTTTAGGCCTCCAGAAAGCGTATTTTCAAACACCGACAGAGGAAATTTCTGTACCCCATACCGCAGTCAGATTTCAAGAAGAGGAATCAAACGAATTTCCTATAATGCCTTTTTGTCTGAAAATTGCCCGTCAGATATTCATGGTTGAGGGCGTATATAGATGATAACAGTAATTATAACATAGCTCGCGAGCAACACCAGTAGTATTTGGAGACTGGTTTTGCTAATCTGGGGCAATTTGGTCAAGCCTACAAAGAGCAAAATTGGTTGTTCATCAGTAAAATATCTTAGACAATTAATTTCCTAAGGAATTGAGCATTTGGAAGACAATGTCCAAGCGATCACAGACGTTGCGCGGCCCTGAATTTTACATTGACTACGTAGGTTCTTGTGGATCACCAACCATTATCATCGATTCATAACAAGTCTAGCTGCAGCTTTCGGATATTTGAAACGCAACAGAAGAGCTCGACTAATAAGTTCTGGCCTATCACCCTGAACCAGGAGAACCAACAGAAACACTTTAAAGCTAAGGAAACACTAAGCGACAATATTACTCTAGCACCTGTAGACTGGGACAAGCCTTTTGAGCATGTCACGGACGCCTCAAATGGTGAAATTGTGGCAGTGTTACAGCAGATAGATAATTGCATAGTTAGGCCAATAGGGTTTTAAAGCCGAAAGCAAGAGCGTGAAAAACGATTTGATACTTTTAGTAAAGATTTTCTTGTGAGTAATGCCACAATGCTACATTTTCAGCACCACTTGAGTGATCACTATTTTAAGATTTTGACAGATAATTAGACACTGAGAACTATTCTTGTGAAACCCCCATGGCTAAGCCACTATCATAAGATTAATTTACAGATAAACCACCTAGCAGGTTTCAATTTTAGTCTCTCATATGGTTGTAAAGTAAAATCTGATTGCAAACGTGCTTAATAGGCCGAATCAGGCGGATAATAAACTGATACATCAGGGGCCGTTAAGGAGTCCGATGATTTTCCAGATCAGTTAAATACTGTTTTTTGCGAAGAACTAATATATATGCAAGTATTTATTAGGTGTTGCGAACCTAGTAACAAATTAGTTCAGTTGGGACCAGAAGGATAAACCAAAGGCAGCATGAACGGAAAGTATAATCTCATGCACATTCGTTTCGTGATGAGTCGCCAGTAAGCACGAAACGAATGTGCATGAGATTATACTTTCTGTTCATGCTGCCTTTGGTTTATCCTTCTGGTCACAACTGAACTAATTTGTTACTAGGTTTGCAACACCTAATACATACTTGATTTTCTAGATCATTTAGGCCACCGTACAATTGAAGCGCCAATATTGGATCGCTTCAAAGTGGAATTGACTAAGAAACTAGCCCACACTTGTAAGCTTATTAGTGGCGTGTGTCTGCAGTGTAAATTTTCGAGAAGCCAACCCAGATTTTATATACCGTTAGCTTTACGAGTAAAGTAGTTCAACACCTACATGAGTTGGAACATGTCTCCATACAGGCTACCAAAAGCTAGTTGCTAATGGATATTTATGACTGAATATGTCGAAAGACAAGCAAGCTAATGTAAGAGCCTGAACTATGTGGCAAACATGTAAGGACTAGAACCGAAGTTACAATTATGAAGATACCTGCCAGTCGGTTCAACCTTGTTCATACTGGTATTGTTCAAATACCCGAAATCAATAGTCAAATATATTTACGCACAATGATTGACCCATTCGGTCGTCAATATGAGGTGGCGACTTCAAAGGACACGATAGCTCAAGAATTCCTGTTCAACGTTTTACATAATTTTGTATCGCGATATGGTGCACTGCTCAGTATTAGCAGTGATCGCGGTCGCCAGTTCATGCCATGGCATTATATTAAATAACTGAATACCATGAGAACAGACTATTGCATACTAGTGCGTATAATCATTGAGTAAATGTTATCGGGGAGACGCTATATCGTGAATTGAAAGCTGCGCTAAGGTGGGTCGATGGGACTTGACCGGTGTCCACGATCACCCTAGCTTTGCTAGCAATGCACATTAGGAGTTGGGCACAATTTAGAACTTCTATAGCAGAACTGGTTTATGGAGAACCATTGAGGCTGACTAAAGAATCTCCAGTACAAGCTCCAAGACGCCCCAAGTTCTCATAATTGAGTTTCTAGTTCCATAGATTGGTTCGTAGGAATACTTACAGATAATATGGGTCGTTTGAAGCTGACTAAGACCAGGTGATGTCCTCTGGTTTGAAATCGGTATCACATGTGCATTTAGCTAACGAGAATAGGAAGAGCTGCTTGACCCAATTTTACATGAGATCGTATAAGGACAAAATGGTGACTGACAAATCTAACTACCGCGAAGCAAATATCGTGGATGATTGGGATTCATTGGATCGTTCCAGTCTAAAGTTTATATGGATTGACGACGAGACCCAAAAAGGAGATGAGTCAAAGGACTGTCGTTCTATGGCTGAGTCTTATACACGAATCCTAACTTTAAGAGAGCAGGATGAACGAGAAACACTGAAGACGTCAGGGATATCAGCGAGCACAGCTCGATCTGGCGTATGCGACGATTGCTTAAACATGGGGATTATGTCTAATACCAGACGCCTTTCTTGACTTGTTTGAACATTAGGAGGAAATATTTATCTTCACAATAGAAAAACAATTAATTTATAAATTTAAACCACCGATGCTAGTTTAAACGAATTTTATTTTTAAAGGCAAAACATTAGAAAAAACTATCGAACACTTTTTGTTCAAACCATTTCTTCCCCCAGAGTTGTTTAATTCGAGCACCTCACCTATCCAAATAATGGTGATCTCGTCATTTAAGGATCTCCGCCAAATAGCTATTGTCCATGCTTTCAATATAATCTTCCACAGGACCATATAAGAAATAATTTATTCTTTTGATTAAATCAATATAAGGTTTCTGCCTCATTGATTATCAACATAGCTTCCTGAATAGGCGCTCCTCGTCCACCAAATTAGCCTATGCCATCAACCACTTTTATTCGTTCATTTTCAAGGCTAATGAATGTACTCACCTCTTTCTTGATAGCTCTAAGGCTTTCGATTCAATATCATTCTGGGTAGTTGAATACGCTTCCTTGAACAAAGGCATATGCGGTAGTTAAACTTATCAGTTTCTACCCCTGAAACCGGTACACGACTGCAAGGGTGGGAAATGGTCAATAGAGATCAATTCTTATCATAGCTGAAGAACACAAGGTTTCAGGTTTCCGACAACCAGTTTAATCTGTTCAAATATTTCGATGACACGGTAATATTATTTAGCAATTCAGCCTCGGTCAGCTCTTCCTCATCTATAGTCACTCATTTAATATCTTTGCTGCACTCTCACCTTAGCGTAATCGGTCTTTAACTCAATCCCGATCGAACTGGCTTGATGAAACTTCGCTGACTACATCCCTTCTTTCCCGATGGCAAACTGTTCCCTTAATACTAAAATGATTGAATCTGCCAAGCACATAGGCGTCTGTTTTTCCTTAACCATTAGGCATTTCCCTACATCTTAATCAAATTACCTCTAAACTCTTCAAATGGACTCGTTTGATCTGCTTCAAGACACAAAACCATACTTTGCAACTCACAACATTTAAAGCCTACGTCCTACTCCTCGCCTCCTATGCCAGTACATTTTATTGCCACTAATGTATTTAAAACATTACCTACAGAAACTAAACTCTTACTCAAGCACAAATTTCAGGAGGTTAACCTGTACTTCACTAACGAATTCCTATTCGAAAACACTGGAAGCGCAACTGGTTCTTTCTTCAACCGCGACACTCTTTTTTACGATATCATTAACAATTGACTCTGCAAAGGTTTCGGAACGTAGTCTTTTTTGCCTAGTTTCCAAATTAGGCACCTCACTTAAGACTCTAAACGTCACAACTGACCATCCCCATATTTAATAATACTTACAATGCTCTCTCATTCGAGTAATTAACCGTCTGGTCGATCGGCCTACGTAAGTTGATCGACAACTTGTCATGACTGTTAATTGGAAATCGGGGAACAAGGGTTTACTTCGTAGTCTCCAACACTAGCTTAATAAACTGGGACGATAAGGCTATCTCATCAAACTCCAGCTTACATCTTGATTTCAATAGACCAGAAGCCCTTTGCTACATACAAACAGAACAGAATCTTCTATCAATGGGCTACTTATAAGGAATTTGGACATGAGCTTCTACAGAAATACTTGCTTTCTTTAACTGTTTAAACAATAATTGATTGCGCGGGTGGTGGTAACAATTCTTTAAATCAAGTTTGCGTGCTTGAAGTAAACACCAATCCCATTGTATTTAACCAGTCATCGAACAACATAACAAAACTACCGCCAGCTGCAACGCACTGACGCGTTTCGACCTTCCATGATCATCATCAGAGTACGACGGCAAACTGACTATCGAGGATCAAACCGCATTGAATATATATGGAAATCAAATTTAGATATGCGGCTCTCACCTCTAGCAGTCTTGCATACATTGAACTTGACTGGAAATGTCGGCTGCACAATTTCTATGCAGTCACGAACATTAACTGTTTGCAGCTTTCGCCACATATACATATATAGGCAATACAATTTAAACAATAATTGATTGCGCGGGTGGTGGTAACAATTCTTTAAATCAAGTTTGCGTGCTTGAAGTAACACCAATCCCATTGTATTTAACCAGTCGTCCGAACAACATAACAGAAACTACCGCCAGCTGCAACGCACTGACGCGTTTCGACCTTCCATGATCATCATCAGAGTACGACGGCAAACTGACTATCGAGGATCAAACCGCATTGAATATATATGGAAATCAAATTTAGATATGCGGCTCTCACCTCTAGCAGTCTTGCATACATTGAACTTGACTGGAAATGTCGGCTGCACAATTTCTATGCAGTCACGAACATTAACTGTTTGCAGCTTTCGCCACATATACATATATAGGCAATACAATTTAAACAATAATTGATTGCGCGGGTGGTGGTAACAATTCTTTAAATCAAGTTTGCGTGCTTGAAGTAAACACCAATCCCATTGTATTTAACCAGTCATCGAACAACATAACAAAACTACCGCCAGCTGCAACGCACTGACGCGTTTCGACCTTCCATGATCATCATCAGAGTACGACGGCAAACTGACTATCGAGGATCAAACCGCATTGAATATATATGGAAATCAAACTGTTGTCTGGCATAGGTGAGCGAAATTAAAAAGTCGAGAACACAAGAAAATAGAAAATTGACTTGAATATATATATATATACCTGTAATACACGCAAATGGCTTTTGTTACTTGCCAAAAGTTTACTAAGACGGTCATTAGTTGTAGTTTTCCCGTTAGTCTGAAGTGTTTCTTGCAATTCGTTTAAAATCTGTCGAAACAAAGCTAAATTCCGAGATGTCCTCGCTTGAAAATTATCTAAGGATTCCTTTAATTGACTAGTTGTTGTTGCAGAAACCGTAGCATTTTCAATTCCAGTAAGGGCATGTTTTATTTCAGATTCGCATAACAAAAAACGTTCAGAATATATTGACGGAAGTGCTAAGGAATTGTCCATCAATATTTTCGGAATACGAATAATTCTTCAAATCTCAAGCAAAAAAGAACGATCTATCCAGAAAACGAAAAAAATCTTGTAAATTCTTATTCAGGACAATGTGTAGTAATTATATTACTGCAGAAGATCACGTATTTTTTAGTATAAAATTAAATTAATCGATGTTGTCAAACGACAAAATACATTCTGTTTAATTAGAAATATATTTTGCAGATATAAACAAATTCAGAATGAATATCTATTTATAAAAACTGTTGTCTTCATAAATTAACATTTATACTATTAAACTTGTCTTAGGAAAAACCTTATCCAGAGGCAAATCGTACACGTGTAATAAAGATTTACGCAACTGCATGGACATCACCTAGAGATATGTGTATCCTTTTACACATTCACGGAAGTTGTCATTTTTATTACCCATTATTAGAGTGACCTTACAGAGGACCATAATTATTTGATGATTCTTTCAGAGTGTTGAGGAAGATATTTCGCCCGACAAAAATAAGTACTTTTTCAGGTCATTGTTTACAAATTCTGTTGCTATGCAAAAATTGTACTTACTAACGACATTTATGTCAAAAATGATTCCCTAGTTATTTATAGTCTAAACGCCCCAGCTTCAAGTAAATGCCGTACGACATTACAAAGTCAGTTAGAGTGCCAGAAATACTAAGTTAGTACTGTTGGGGGCCCTTAACAGGGCCGGTCTTGCGTTCTCTGGCAAATGCCGAGAAGGTCAGTTAGTGTAGCAGTGTCCAGAAGTACTCCTAGACTCTTGAGACCAGCTCGGGTTGACTTGGGTTGTGGTTCCTTCTGTTGTGGCGTTGAAATCACGCTGAGTAAACTCGTTGAAGTTCTGCAGTAACTGGCTCGTCTCTCTAGTTGTACAGCAACAAGATTGGCGTGACTGAAATTGCCAATGTGTGTGTAGCAAGCCCCAAAAATAGCGTAAGTGACGAAAGAAGACAGCACGTCGGAGAAACGCACAGCAGAAGGCAAACGCGAAAACTGACTTGCATGGTAAATTCACCGTGCTTAAATAGCCTTGATTGGCTACTTGCACACTATTGGTTAACGGCAAGTTTCGCCTTTTTCTCATTGGTGCAGCGTAAATTGAATTGAATTTAATTTACGCAATATGTCGGCGAGTTGCTTTGTGTCGTTACATCACTTTCCTCTCTGAAAAAAAGAAAAAAATTCCTCTCGGCGAGGCTAGATAAGAAATGCATGGCAGAGTTCGAACCAAGTTAAGCAACGGGTTTTTTCTGCCATAGATAAATAATGTACCATAAATGCTGGGCTGAAGTATGCTTGTTGGTTGCTTCAACAATGATATGATGCCAAGTAACCACTAGGAATTGCTACACAAATTGTTAGCCGTAGTGGCCGGTCATACCGCATGAGGCAAAATAGAGCAGTGTAAGGTTTGGGAGCCGCAGCGTGAGGATTTCGAGGTAGATCGCCACTGAAGTTGCCAGGTTTAAGTTAAAACCTAGGCAGGCTGGATCAGTCGTCAATGTGTTTGTATACGACCAAAGAGAGCTAGTGTGTGCTCGACGTTGTGGTCATGATATTTGTAGAGTGAGTCTTTGTGCAACTGTTGAAGGTTGAATATGCATTAAGGACCTCTAGCAGGATATGAAGCGGATAACTCCTAGTTATGCTACTGAATGCCGGTAGCTCCGCAGCCTGGTCATACCAATGAAGTATGGTTGTCTGAGCAAAATCAGGACTGCGATACTTTAGTTGTAGTAGTGCAACAGCAGTGCCGTTGCGAACGAGTACTCTCTTGCAGCTGTGGAGCTACGGGTGAACGAAAACTGGACGAGGCATATTTCTAGGCTGCTGTTCATAAATGTTATCAAAATGAAGTCGGAGGCGGGTGGCTTCCTCTTGTGGGTCATCCTGTGTGGATAGTAAACGTGGAAGCTGACTAGGTGGCATAGATCGATGCCATATAAGAGTTATGATACAGACGTTTTAATGGATTCACGAGTGCGCGAATGCATGGCAAGCAGAACTAAAGGTAGTGTACCGACCCAGTTGCCAATACTGGACGAGGATGCTAAAGCAGCTTTGAATTCCCTATGCATTCTCTCTTCCATAACGTTAGAATTGGGACGGAAGGCAATCGTCGGCCGTAAGCTACATCCCATGAACCGCAAGATGGTTTTGAAACGATTCGATGAGAAGCAAGTGCCTCTGTCAGTGATGACGTCATTGAGAACACCATAATTGGATATACATGCAGAGATAAAAACCATTAGTTACTTCGTCTGCAGAAATGGTGCCAAGAGGTAATGCCGCAGGCCAACGTGTAAATCTACCAATCATCGTTAGGGGGTAGCTGAAACCTCGAACCTTTGTCAAATAAACTATGTCGATATGGACGATGGCTAGGCGAGAAGTAGTTCAGAAATTTTGCAACTTAGAACAAGTATGCCGTGTGATCTTGTTTTTCTGGCAAATGGCACACTCGGAGACCCATCGTTTTGCGTTCTGCCTAAGCCGGTGACCCCAGAAACGATCTATAAAAGTCAGACAGTCCCTTTGCTTCCTGGTGAGAAATTGAATAAATTGAGTCGAAGACATTTCTCTGAAGGCCGGTCGGCAGAACTGGCTTGTTGGGCTGCGTACCCGTGAAGTAAACATTTGTTAGGTCTTTCCAGATACGGCATATGAACTTTGTGGGATGACAGGCCACTAATCTTTGAATGTGAATGTCATCGCGCTGTTCCGTTCGCAGGAAGGATGGCGTTAATGCAGGTTCACTGAGTGTCACGGAGTTCAAAGTGAATGGCGACGGCGAAGGTGGTTGTTACGAGATGTCTCGCCTGGAAATGGCGTCTGCAATGAAGTTTTGTTCGCTTTTGACATTAAAGATGTCAAATTGCCATTCGCTTAGATGTGAAAGCTGTCTTTCCACTCTGGTAGGGTACTTGACGATAGTTGAAATCGCGTTTTGAATTGCGCCAAACAAATGATGCATGATCTGTGAAAACGATGAATCTGCTTCTGACAATGATGCTGATAAAATGGCGCTCTGCGTTGTGGTTGGCAAAGAGTTATCGACCGAAAGTGACGTATCTCGTTTTTACTGGTTGGAGAGTACGCAAATAGAAACTCATAGGCTTCCGAACTCCGTCGATCTCTTGATCCAAAGTGGCTCTAATAGTAAATTCAGAAGCATCTGTCGTCAGTAGAAATGGTTGTTGAAAATCTGAATGCTTTAGCATTGTAGCATTTGCTAAGGAACTTGCGATAGTAATTTCGAACTCCCAAGATTTTCTGCAACTCATTAACAGTCTATTTTGACTTGATATTCCAGATTGAATTCGCCTTCGACGGCATAGATTGAATATCTTGTGATGGGATACGATGCCCTAAGAAGTCGACGGATGTAGTTGCAATCTAGTTTTGTCACAGTTGATCTTGAGTCCGTGGTTGGAAATTTGTGGGAGGATACTTCACAAATGCTTGGCATGAGATTCTAAGTCTGGACTGAATACCAATATGTCATCGAGATATGATATACAGTAAGCGGCGTTGTCGCGAAGTATGCTGTCCATGAATCTTTGATATGTCTGTGTAGCATACTTAAGTCCAAAACGCATGTAAAGATATTCTAAAAGGCCAAATGGAGTGATGACCACATTCTTTTCAATATCTTCTGTTGCTAACGGAATGTGGTGGTAGACGTGTTTGCGGTCAATCATTGAGAAGAAAGTGCTGCTCCTGAGTTTTCAAGTAAGGTGTTAATATTCAGAATTGGATATGCATTAGATTTTGTCACTGAATTTAACTTGTGGTAATCTCCACAAGCTCTGTACAACCCGTGTGTTTTGGAGACTAAGTGCAGTGGTGACGCCCATGAACTTTTCGATGGTCTGGTGATTCCCTCTTCAAATAGTCTTGAAAATTCCACTTGGGCAGCTTTCAGATTAACAGGGTCCAGTGGTCGCTTCTTGAGTGCAATAGATTGTCCTTCTGTGACGATATGGTGTATCGTGCTGGAGACTCGTAGCTCTTATTTGCTGAGATAAAAAAGCGACCTGTGTTCTCAAAGTGCTGTTGATATCTCTGCTGAATGATGCACTGGGGTTGGCTGAATGACCTGTTACTCCAAACACTCCAAGGCAAGTGTCCAAACACTTTGCTCAAGTCCGGTGGAGGGGTCGATAATATTCTGGTTGGCAAGATCAACAATGAGCCAAAATTTCAAAAGAAAATCAAGGCCTATTATATTGTGTGAGACCTTTGCGACGATGAAGTTCTGAGTAAATTCACGCCGTAAATCTGTGTTGAGTGTGTGATAGCGGCAAACATAAGAAGATAATGGCTCACCTGTAGCTGTTGCGAGTAGAAAGTCTAGCGACGTCTCGGCCATTGAATCGCCCTTGAGAACCGAGACTACTGCACTTGTGGCTACGATGAATCCTCCACCAGTTCTGAAATCAAGAAGAAGCAGAAGTTCGTTGGGCTGTTTTGCCGGGTCATGCAAACAGGTAGACTGGTTATTGCGACTGGTTTTGTTCGTTTGGCTATCTATGTAGCAAATTCGGCGTTGACGAAAAGAGTAAATAGGAATGTCAGATTTTAAGTGATTGCTTTCTTGTGACGCCGTTGATGCCGTTGATGCGCAGAAATTACAGTTTTCTACATTCTGCACCATACGTTTCCCGATCCTGATGCTCCATTTCCCGTCACCTTTTGGAATTAGCATTCATTCGGATATTCTTCTAAACGGCAGAGACAGATTTGACATGAATAAAAAACATCTGGGGATTTAGCACCAGTTCTTTGGGGCATATCTGTTAAAGGATTGCGGGGATCTCGATCGCCGCCTGCTGTTATAATATGTTTTAGGTGTAAAATTTGGTCGAGGTTTCACCTGATTTAGCCCGGATTTCCCTATGGCTAATTCTTCTAGAACTTTAGTCATATTCGTTATTGTCCTCTCTAAATGGGAGATCCTATCATCCTGCGGGGAAGGACAAAAGGATGACAAATTTAGCTTAGGTTACAAAACCCTAAATTCTAACTCGCATCTATCAGATAATTCATCTATAGAGAGAGTGTTGGGGAACTGTTTGGCAAACTATTTTAGTGACTGTGGAAGATTGTTAATAAAAACAACCTTAGCCTCATGATCAGAAATATTGGTTTTATACCAACGTTCCGCAATTCACTCAAAATCTCAATGGGGCCAAGGTTTTGCATTTCTAACTTCGCATATTTATTTATTATCTACTCAGTTTCTGTGGGACTTAACAAAGATTCTACTTCATTATTGAGGCTCGAAATTGGATTGGATTGTTTCATAATGACCTCAAGCTACGAATAAATCCGTAGCTGCAATTTTGAAGGTAGTTTCGCAAAAACGTTTGACACTTTTTGATGACTGTCGTAATCTGGAAACGGGGAGAAAGCGGAGTCTACGCGCATAAAGAATAGTTCGCTATCTCCATCCCAAACAGGAACATCAATATCGAAAATTGGACCTGACTTACGGGATCTTAAGAGCATAAATTTATAAGCAAGATTAAAATGTTTAAAAAGACTTTAAACGAAACGCTTACCCACAAACGGCTACTACAGTTGAAACAGAAACTTCTGCAGTTGAATCTGGCGTGATGAGCACAGAACACAGATGAAATTAGTACTTTCACAAAATCACAAGTCACAGTTCTGCACTTTCGTACAGTCTATAATGTTCCTTCACTAAATCAAAAAAATATTCTGGGTATACAATCTAGTTCGGTACCGAAGATCATCAAAATGTACAATTTTGTACGTTGGAGAAAATTATTGAATAGAACACCATCCTTTAAAAAATTCCCAACAAAAAATTGCCTACAAGACCTCGACTTTAGAAAGATTAACAACCAGAGTTAAACGTGATATATGCAAATGTCAATTTACTTTACTCCCAAAATAATGGAAAAAACACAGTCGATTGTATTTATACTAAACAATTTGTGATTTGCTAATGAGTAAAAAATCAGTACAGTTCTCAGTATCTTGGCACGGTCGCCAATTTTGTAAACGTCCCCGCTTCAAGTAAATGACGTACGACGTTACAAAAGCAGTTAGGGGCCAGGGATAGCTGAGTTAGTACTGTTGGTGGGCGATTATTAGGGCCGTTGCTGTATTCTCCGGAAAATGCTGAGAAAGTTAGTTGGTATAACAGTATCTAGAAATGCTCCTAGACATTTGAGACCAGCTCTGGTTGTCTGGGTTGTTGTTCTTTCCCTTGTGGCGTTGACTTCCGTGTTGATTGAGTAGCTGAGTAATCTCGTTGAAGATCTGCAGTAACTGGCACACTGAAGGGATCAAATTTAGATGTTGCTCCGTCTCACTAGTTGTGTAGCAACAAGATTGGCCTGACTGAAATTTCCAATGTGTGTGAAGCAATTCCAAAAACCAGCGGTGACAGTAGTAGACAGCACGCACACGTAACGCACAGCAGAAGGCAAACGCGACAACTGACTGGCATGGTAAATTCACCGTGCTTAAATAGCCTTAATTTGGCAGCTCGCACGCCATTGGTTAATGGCAAATTTTGCTTGTTTCTGATTGGTGCCGCGTAAATTGAATTTGAATTTAATTTACGCAATATGTCGGCGAATTGTTTTGAGCCGTTATACTTTCAAACTATAAACGGCATGGCTAGAAGTAATTGTCGTAAGACGTCACTTAGAAAATAAAGCAGATTCTTCAAAAGCAATTAGAAACGAATAGAATATCTTTATTTGGATTCAAACAACATGTGTTCCATCAAATTGCTGTTCGTGGCATTTAATAGGACCAAAAGAGCGTTATTCGGAAAATGACGTGAAAATTAATGAATATTGCTTTGGCGATAAGTTTTAAATGTCCTTGTAGACACTTGTTCTGTTATTCGGTTCGTCGGCTGGAGATTTTTGTGTAGATGCACTGGAGTAAGTAGAATTGTAGAAGCCGGATTTGTGAGCTGCTATTCAAAGGCCTAGAATTGCCTTGCTGAATATCAGTGGCAACACCGATATGGCTGGCACGCGTAGAAATCTGATAAATAGGTGATCGATTACGTATGAATGGTTTGCATCAACAAGAAGATAGGCGTGGCCGAAGACTAGACGACGAGATTACACAGCGTGGTAAAAGCACAGTCAAAGGGAGTAAGCGACAGCAATCACACGTAGTGAGATGAGCAGAGAGTTTGTTTCTTGGTAATTGTATCTTGCACTTATTGATGTGCAGTGACACACAATGGGTCAACGAAAATTTTGCCTATTTTAATTGGTTTAGCGTATTGAAATGTATATTTGATTTTAGCAATATGTCGGCGAATTAATCTGAATCGTTTCATCACTTTTCACTCTGAGAACAAGAATTGGTAATAGGAGAAAATCCGATCGGCGAGGCTTGATTAGTAATGTACGGCATAGTTCCAACCCAGTGAAGCAACTGGTTATTATATTGCCGATAATTAGCCTAAAATTTATAGTAATGCTCGGCTGGTACGTACTTGTTAATTGCTTCAACAAGGATATAATGCCAAAATAAACACTAGTAATTGCTACAGAGATTTTTAGCTGTAGTAGCCGGTAATACCACCTGAAGCAAAACAGAGCAGTGTCATAAGTTTTGGGAGCCACAACGTAAAAATTGCAAAATGGATTGCCTCTGAATTTTCCATGTTTAATTTGTGACATCAGCAGGGTGTATCGCCATCAATGAGAGTTCGAATATGATAAAAGAAGCTTGTGTGTACTCGACGTTGTAGTCATGATATTTGTAGTTTGTGCGTAATGTGTAACTGATAATGTTGCGATATGCATTGAAAGTGGCCTATACAATGATATGAAATCGATGATTTCTGTGTTGCTACACAAGGCGTTAGCTCTAATTAGTTTGTCATAATATAATAAGCAATGTTAGATCAGGCGTGAGCCGTAAGTTGCAACTTTATGATTTAAAATATATGAAAATCAAATGATAAGGATAAAATTGTACTCCAAAATTGCCGCAAAAATGGCATAATACCGAAGAACTGTTCAAAAATGCTACAAATTTTTTATCTAGAAACAGCTGGTTACACCACATGACACTTTTTTTGTGAAAAAAGTAAAAATCATGAGGATCCATAGAGATCAGGTCACAAGTTAAGTGGGGCGCAAGTCGTGCGCAAAAGTTAACATTTGATAAGTAGAATAACGAAAAATTAATGTAAAATAAATTACAAGTTACACGTGATGCAGAGCAATCTATTGTCAGGTTGAGATTGTACGCATGCTGGGCTTCAAACGCAAGAAGAAGATTGTATATCACCAGGACCAGGCGGTTTGATAAAACATTTCAAACTGTCTATGCTTACCGATGTAGGTGCGCACCTTGCATGATGATGAAGTATTTTGGCTGTCTGAACAAAATTGGGTAAGGACCACAATACTTACTTTGCAATGGTGCAACAGCAGCATTCTTACGAACGAGTACTCTCTTGCTTTTGGTGAACGAAGACTAAGTACGTAGTATGCCTCGACTTCTGGGCAGACGTGTTACCTCAATGAAGTCTAAGGTGAGTAGCTTTGAATGTGGGTCATCCTTTGCGGATAATTAACGTGGGAGCTGACTAGGCAAGCAAAGTTCCATGCCATATAAGAGTTGTGACGCAGAAGATTTAGTAGATTTGCGAGTACTGGAACGCATAGCAAGTAGGACTAAAAGGAATGCATCGACTAAGTTGCCATTAATGGACGACAATGATAAAGCCGCTTTGAGTCCCCTATGCATTCTTCCTACCATAAAGTTGGATTGGGAATTGTAGGCAGTCGTTTGGCATAAAGTACATCCTATAAATCGCAAGGTAGTTTTGAAGCGACCAGATGAAATTAAGTGTCTCTATCAGTAATGACCTCGTTGGGAACACCATAATGGGTTATCCATGCAGAGTTAAAACCATTAGTGAATTCGTCTACAGAAATAATGCGAGATAAACCGCAGGGAACTGATAAACCTATCATTCATAGTTAAAATGTATCTTATACATCGAACCGATGTCATTTAAACTATATCGATGTGAACGATGGTTAGACGTGAAGTAGTTGCAAAATTTTCCAAATTAGAATGTGTGTGCGTGTGATCTGGCTTTTATGACAAATAGCAAACTCGGAGACACATTGCTTAGCATTCTGCCTAAGACTGTGATACCAGAAACGATCCATAAGAAGTTTAAAAGTTGCCTTGCTTCCTGGGTGAGAATTTGAGTGAATGAAGACAAAAACTATTCTCTCAAGGCAGTTCAGCAGTACTGGCTTGTTGGGCTGCGGACCCGTAAAGTAAACCATGGTAAACCTTCCCAGAATCGGCATACAAACTTGGTGAGGTGACTGAGAACGGCGTAGGCGAAGATGGCCGTAGCGATGCGTCTAGTCTGTAAAGTGCGTGTGCAATGAGATTTTGTTCGAATTTGACATTAAAGATGTAGAATAGCCTCTCGCTCAGACGTGTCAGATGTCTTTCTACTCTGGCAGGATAATTCAAGTCAGCTTAAGTCTCGTTTTGTTGTACGATAACTAATAGTTTATGATCTGTAAAAACAAGAAATCTTCCGCTGCAATGATGCTGATGAAGTGGCGCACTGCGTCATGAATGACGAGGAGTTCTCGACCAAAAGTGTCGTACCTGAGTTCTACTGGTTACAGAGTAAGCGAGTTAAAACTAATAGGCTTCTTAATTCCGCTGATCTATTGTTCCGAAGCGGCCCTAATAGCAAATTCAGAAGCATCAGTTGTCAATAAAATGGTTGTTAGAAATCTGGATGAGTTAGCATTGTAGCATTCACTAACGAGCTGATGGAGTGACAGAGTAATTATTCATCTTCATTCGACCATGAAATTATGGAGTTTCTACTAAGTCCTTTTCGATTTTGCATGTGCCTACACAACGAATAGGCCGGGAAGGAGCTCCAACATCTTTCTGTAGCTTAATTAAAGTCTTTGGTGTCTTAATATTCTTGATGGGATTTGCATTTAACGGCGAATATTGTACAACTTTTGGAGTAAATGATGCCTTTTGAAATCCACGGATGTAGTTGCAATTTGCGTCTTGTCACAATTGATCTTGAGTCCGTGATTATCTAAGTGTGAGAGAACATTTCGTAAATGCTTGGTGTGAGATTCTAGGTCTGTGCTAAAAACCATAATGTCATCCAGATATGAGACACAGTAAGCGGCATCGTTGAACAAATGTCATCTCTGTACCTCTGACATGTCTAAGTAGCACACTTGAGACCAAAATGCATGTACAGTTATTCAAAAAGTCCAAAAGGAGTGATGACTGCAGTTTTTAATTATCTTCTGGCGGTAATAGAATGTGGTGTTGGGCTTGTCCGAGGTCAATCACAGATTAGTAATTGCTACCGCTGAGACTTTAGAGCAATTTATTTATATTGGGAATGGAATATGCATCGTATTTGGTCACAGAATTTGGCTTGCGATAATCTCCACAAGCTCTGTATGATCAGTTTGATCTAGAGACCAAGTAAAATGGTGACGCCCATGAACTTTTCGATAGTTCAATGATTCACTTTTACAATAGGCTTGAAAAATTCTCTTGGGCAACTTTCGGTTTAGCAAGGAGTAGCGGTCACTACTTGAGTGCAATAGGCTGTCCTATTGTGACGATATGGTCCATCGCGTTGGAGACTCGTAGTTCTGACTTCCTGAGATCAAACAACAAATTGTGTTTTTGCGAAAGTTAATTTATTTGAATTATCTGATCTACAGTTTGACTAACGCAGCTTCTATTGTTATAGTAGTTTTTGTTCTTTAAGTTATTTCGGCTAACTTTACAGGTAGCCTTCTTTTGTTGGTCCATCCTGACGAGTTTAGCAAACGAAACTAATAAAGCAAGCGCGTTAATTCCTCTAGTCATATTATATATACTTCAGACAGTTACTACACTAGATATTCGCGTGTCATATATATGAGTGTACATTTCCGTAACTGATATTTTCATCTAACTAAGTGAGACTAGAGTGGCTGAATAAAAATTTACCATTTGCATACTTTAACTATTTGTTTTGTACACGCAATGTAAAATAACGTAACTTAGATTTCCTTCACATTTTCCGATGGAAGAAACCAATAAATCAGACAGATTCTTCATAATAACATGCCATGAGTGATAAAACTAGAAGTCCGAATGCCCAATGCACGTGTTAAATTTCAATTCAAATCACTCAGGTTGTACTCAAGATAGACTTGTTAATAACATTTATTGTCATGCCATTAAATAGGCCCACGTCATACATGTGCATGTGTATGTATATACATAACTAACAAATTCAGTTAAATATAATTGATACACATGTACGTACATCCAAGTAGCTGGTCATACCAAAATGGACAGTGTGATTTCATGTGTGAGAAATACATTATAATGTAAAAATATATACATTAAAATTAAAGGTAACTGCATAAAAGATATTTACACGAACATTGTCTCAGAGATGGCATAATACAAAAGAACTGTTAAAAATGCTACCTAATTGATAGCTAAGAATAGCTGGTTATGCGACGTGAGATAAGTGCGAAAAATAAGGTAAGGTTAAAAAAATTTTGATACGTAGTATAACGAAATGTTAATGTTAAAAAATTTCAATTACGCGTTATACAAAGCAGGCTATTTAGATTGTCGGCAGACGGAGCCTGAGACGTGTGTAGAAGGTTGAACGCTCCCAGGATCAGGCGGTTCGATAAACGGTTTCAACCTGTCTATGCTTACTGATGTCGGTGTAGCGCCTTGCATAATAATGAAGTATTTGAGTTGTCTGAGCAAAATCGGGTAAGGACCGCGATAATTTGGTTGTAGTGGTGCAACAGCAGTGTCGTTGCAAACGAGTACTCTTTTGCAGCTGTGGAGCTGTTGGTGAACGAAGACTGGACGAGGCGTATGTCTCGGCTGCTGTTCTGACATGTTACCGAAATGAAGTCGATGGCGGGTGGCTTCGTCTTGTGGGTCATCCTGTGCGAGTAGTATACGTGTGAGCTGACTAAGCAGGCGTAGATCCATGCCATACAAGAATTGTGACGCAGACTTTTTAATGTTTTCACGAGTACGGGAACGCATGAAAAAGCAGAACTAAAGGTAGTGCATCGACCCAGTTGCCATTAATTGACGAGGAAGCTAAAGTAGCTTCGAGTTCCTTATGCATTCTCTCTACCATACATTTAGCTTGGGGATTGTAGGCAGTCGTCTGGCGTAAGGTGCATCCCATGTACTGCAAGGTGGTTTTGAAACGATCAGATGAGAAGCAAGTGCCTCTGTCAGTGATGACTTCATTGGGAACACCATAATTGGATGTCCATGCAAAGATACAACGTTAGTTACTTCGTCTGCACAAATGGTGTCAAGAGGTAATGCCGCAGGCCACCGTGTGAATCTATCAATCAGAGTTAGAAGGTAGCTGAAACCTTGAACCTTTGTCAGATGAACTTTGTCGATGTGGACGATGGCTAGGCGAGAAGTAGTTCGAAAATATTGTAACTTAGAACTAGTGTGCCGTGTGATCTTGTTTTTCTCACAAATAGCACAGTCGGAGACCCATCGTTTAGCGTTCTGTCTAAGTCTGTGACCCCAGAGACGATCTGTCAGAAATCGGAGAGTCGCTTGGCTTCTTGTAGTACTGTTGGGGGCCCTTAACAGGGCCGTTTAACAGATGTTACTAATGAAGCAAGCGCGTTATTGACACTAGCCATATTATTTCTACTTCAGGCTGATCCTTCACTAGATATTCGCGTGTCACATGTGTGTATATATTTCCTTAACTGATATCTAACTAAGTGATACTAGAGTGGCTGAATAAGAATTTACCATTTGCATTCGTTAACTATTCGTTTTATACACTCAATGTAAAATGACGTAACTGAGATTGCCTTCACATTTTCCGCTGTGGAGAGACCAATAATTCAGAAAAACGCGTCATAAAAACATGCCAAGTGTGATAAAACTAGAAGTCCGAATAACCAATTTACGTGTTAAATTTCAATTCAAACCACTCAGGTTGTATTCAAGATAGCTTTGTTAATAACAGTTATTGTCATACCATTAAATAGGCCCACGCCACGCATGTACATGTGTATGTATATAAATATCTAATAAAACCAGTTAAATATAATTGATACAAATGTACATACGTCTAAATAAAACTGCAGTCAATAGACGTTAGTTTACTCATTGCACGCGTCAGATTAATTATTACTTCCAAATATTTGAAATGGTGTATTAATAGAATGATCTCAACAGGTAGGGTGAGTGTGCAAGACAGAAAAATAATTGATCATATCACTAATAGTTTTAAAATTAAACGAGTAGTTAGAGATGAAATTTCGAAAGACTATATTCTTAATAATTGATTTGTCAGTACTAAAGCATATGATTTCATTTTCCTACTTAATATAGATTCCGGTAATACGCAATTCCTTCTCCTTATCCGCTTTTATGTACCTCAAACTAGGATTAAATTTTTTCACGATATCCTTCATTGGTGAATCTATTAAATGAAAAGGATAAGCATTAGCCGTGAATATATCGCGCAGTCTACCTAATTCTAACTCCCTATGTTTTATATCCGTTAATCTGAGGCTTCTATACGTCAATGACTTTAAGAAACCGACTTTCATACGATACGGGTGATTAGACTTGATACTAAGAGGCATTCCGGAATAATTATCCATCTTATAAATATATCTTCTTAATTTCTGATTATTTCATTATATTTTGACATTCACAATGGTAATTCACCGGATGATTCCCTTTCCAGAATAAATTGGAGTTCACACATTCGATTAGCTAAATTTAAGAAATTTACCATTTCATTATCATCATGGTTCCAAATCATTAATAAGTCATCCAAGAAACGTGGATAAAATTTTGGTTTCAATGGAGTCTTATCCAAAAGATTATTTTCCAAATAATGCATAAAGATATTTGCTATTTGGACCGACAAAGGTTGTCACATTGGATTATCTCGAATTTTTTAATAAAATTATTTCCGAAATTGAAAATTGGTGGAGGATATATATAAACACGTCATCTCCATGACGTGCTTAATCGTCATTTTCCTTCCTTCTTATATTACGGGGTGATTAACTAGAAAACGTAGAAAACACTCCAGGATCTGAGGTACTGGTATAGTCGTGTACATAAATACTATATATAAGCTCACTAATCTATACTTTTCTTGGAGTACAAAAGGCACTATACTCCCTAACTAAACAAAAGATTGAACCATAAGAAACATCAGGAGTGTATGAGATTCTATTCAATGATTGAAGTCTCAAGTATGTTGGTGAGACCATGCGCCTAATCAAATTAAGAAGATTTGACCAGAAAACTGCATGTAAGTATGGACATATTGCCAAATCTGATCTTGTCCGTCATGTAGTGGAGACTGGACATACTCTCAACTAGGATGAATGCAAACGCATAGCAAAATGTACTCGTAATAGGGTGACGATATTGATTAGAGAATCTATCAAACTTAAATCTATAGATGATATTATGAATGTTAGAAATGTTGAAAAATCGTTAGGTTCGATTTGGAATACCACACTAGCTAATGGCAGGAAAGAGTGATTGCACGAATTGGAAACTGAAGCTGGCTCCAGTAAGAGATTGAAAACATCGGATTAAGGTTGACTTATTAGTGGGCTTATTATTCAGGTAAGGACTAATCAATTATTAAGAATATAGTCTTTCTAAATTTCATCTCTAACTTCTCGTTTGATTTTAAAACTCTTAGTGGTTTGAACACTTATTTTTGTGTATTGCACCCTCACCCTACCTATTGAGATTATTCTAATAATACAATATTTAGAAGTAATAATTAGTCTGACGCGTGCAAATGGTAAATTAATGTCTATTGAATGCAGTTTCATTTTGATGTACGTACATGTATATCAATTAATATTTTAACGAAGATTTTTAGTTATGCATACTCATACACATGCACATGCGTGGCGTGCGTCTATATAATGGTATGACATTAACTGTTATTAACTAGTCTATCTTGAGTGCAACCCAAGTGGTTTGAATCGAAATTTTACATGTGCATCGGTTTTTGGATTTCTAGTTTTATCACTCGTGGCATGTTTTTTATGACGAGTGTATCTGAATTATTGTTCTTTACCTACAAGATAATGTGAGGGCAATCTCAATTACGTCATTTTACATTGAGTGTATAAAACGAATAGTTAACGCATGCAAATGGTAAATTCTCATTCAGCCAATCTAGTCTCAATTATTTAGGTGAAAATATCAGTTACGGAAATGTACACAAATGTGACACGCTAATATCTAGTGAAGTATCAATCTGAAGTAGAAATAATATGGCTAGAGGAAATAACGCGCTTGCTTCATTAGTTTCATTTGTTAAACTTGTGATGAAGGACCAACTATAGAAGGGTACGAATAAAGGTAACCGAAATATCTTAAAGAATAAGAACTACTGGAACCAAAGTGCTGCGTTAGTCAGAAGGCAGATCAGGTAATTTCCTTTATTCCAGTTTCCTAAAAACACTTTTCATTCAAGAAACATTTAGCATGGAATTATAGCTGCAACGCGTTAAATGGTATAATAAATATACAAAATTGAAGAACCAACTCGTGATGCAAGTGTCAACTACTTCCTTTTTAAGTATTTGTTTAAACATGATGTTATTACTAAATGTTTTTGTTTAAAATTAAATTTTAAGTTAAATGCGTATGGCATGTTTCTTAAGCGTGAACATTATATAAATATTATAAAAACTTTGATTCGTGATTTAGTTAAATGTAAATTATACTTAATAAGGAGAAAACCAAATTAAGGTCGATGTTAACATGTCTTTTGAACGAAATGATTTTAAATGCGGTGATGATTTCAATGATAATGCCCGCAATAGAGAAATAATAAGGCTATAGAATTAGCCACGATAAAAAACTAGCTGATTTGGAAAATTTTATACCCCAAGAAAGTGATGATTTAATCGTGACTTACCGAATAGTAAACCTATCAACAGTAAATCTTAAGAGTTGTTAGGTTGAATTAATTAACCGTGGTTAAACATGGCTATTCTTAATGAAAGATCGGTTAGTAATGAAGTATTTAGGGGGTCTGTCAAAACGGAATAACTTCATTCAAATAAGGATAGGGTGAAAGTTGAATTAGACGTTGCCTCAATGGTTTTAACACACCAAGAGTATAACGTTAAGACTACATATAAAATTAAATGCCTCGGAATGGAATTAGTATCAAATAATGTTATGTGTCTAAACGCAGATAAAGGAGGAGATATAATTCTAATGAATTAATCAGATAATTATTATAAAATGATAGAACAGTTAAGTAATGCTGAAATATAGACTAAAATAACAAAAGACCCTACGGATAGGTTACAAGGGCAAGAAAAATTATTAATCAATAATATGATTGCTAGTGAGGAATTGAATTCGACGTATGGTAACACTCTCATTCAAAGAAATACAGCTGCATTCAGAGTTTATGTTTTTGTTACAGTGCATAAGCCTGGCAATCCGTTAAGAGTTATAGTGGATGTACAACACTCACCAACATATAAAATTTCTAAGTTTATGTGACATTGAATAAGAAAATATTCCTATTCCTTTGAATATACTGATATCAGTTGGTCAAAATTGTTGATAAATGTGTACTAGATGAAAATGATAAATTGGTAAGCTTAGATGTTTTCTAGTTGATCACCCACTAATATTAGAAGGAAGCAAAATGACGATTGGACACGTCATGTATATGATGTGTTTACGTATATCCTTCACCTATTTTAAATTTCGAAATCATTTTATAAAAAAATCGAGGTGCTCCAATGTGACAACCTATTTCTGTCCAAATAGCAAATATCTTTATGTTTTATTTGGAAAATAACTCTCTGTATAAGACTCCACTGAAACCAAAATTGTTCCTACGTTTATTCGATGACATGTTAATGATCTGGAACCATGGTAATAATGAAATGGTAAATTTCTTAAATTTAGCTAATCAAATGTGCGAACTCCAATTTAATCTGGAAAGGTATTCATCTGGTAATTTACCATTTTCAGATATCAAAATAAATAGAAATTAGGATGATATATTTATAGAGAGGATAATTATTCCGGAATCCTTCTTATTATCAAGCCCAATCAACCGTATTGTATGAAAGTCGGTATCTTAAAGACATTAACATTAAGAAGCCTTAGAATAACAGATATAAAGCACAGTAAATTAGAATTAGTTAGACTGTGCGATATATTCACGGCTAATGCTTATCTTTTTCATTGAATAGATGCAACAATGATTGATATCGTAAAAAAAATTTAATCCTAGTTTGAGGTACATAAAAGCGGATAAGGTGTAGGAAGTGCGTAAGGTCATGGTATTACCAGACTCTATATTAAATAGGAAAGTAAATCATTAGCTTTTAAATACAATATAACAGTTTCTTATACTAGGCACAATACGCCCTAGCCAAAAAGAAAAGATTGAACCCTTAGAAGTATCTAGAGTGTATGAGATCCTATGCAATGATTGTAGTCACCAGTATGTTGGTGAGACCATGCGCCCAATCAAATTAAGAAGAGGTGATGATAAAACTGCGTGTAAATATGGGCATATTGCTAAATCTGACTTTGCTCGTCATGTAGTGGAGACAGGACATACTATCAACTGGGATAATTGCAAAGGCATAACAATACGTAGTCGTAATAAGGTGACGATATTGATTAGAGAATCTATCAAAATGTAATCTAGAGATAATATTATGAATGAGAAAACTGTTGAAAAATTGTTAGGATTGATTTGGTATACCGCACAAGCTAATAGCAGAAAAAGGCGGTAGTACCAATTGCAAACTTATACTACATCTAGTAAGAGTTTAAGAACATCGGGTTAAGATTTACTTATTAGTGGGCTTATTATTCAAGTAATGACTAATCAATTATTAAGAATATAGTATTTCAAAATTTCAACTCTAACAACTCTTTTAATTTTAAAATTCTTAGTGATTTGATCACTTATTTTTGTGTCTTGCACCCCCACCCTACCTATTGAGATTCATTCTAATAATACATCATTTCAAATATTTGGAAGTAATAATTAATCTGACGCGTGCAAAGAGTAAACTAACGTCTATTGACTGCAGTTTTATTTAGACGTATGTACATTTGTATCAATTATATTTAACTGGTTTTATTAGATATTAATATACATACACATGTACATGCGTGGCGTGCGCCTATTTAATGGTATGACAATAACTGTTATTAACAAAGCTATCTTGAATACAACCTGAGTGGTTTGAATTGAAATTTAACACGTAAATTGGTTATTCGGACTTCTAGTTTTATCACTCTTGGCATGTTTTTATGACGCGTTTTTCTGAATTATTGGTCTCTCTACAGCGGAAAATGTGAAGGCAATCTCAGTTACGTCATTTTACATTGAGTGTATAAAACGAATAGTTAACGAATGCAAATGGTAAATTCTTATTCAGCCACTCTAGTATCACTTAGTTAGATATCAGTTAAGGAAATATATACACACATGTGACACGCGAATATCTAGTGAAGGATCAGCCTGAAATAGAAATAATATGGCTATTGTAAATAAAGCGCTTGCTTCATTAGTAACATCTGTTGAACGGCCCATTTAAGGGCCCCCAACAGTACTACAAGAAGCCAAGCGATTCTCCGATTTCTGACAGATCGTCTCTGGGGTCACAGACTTAGACAGAACGCTAAACGATGGGTCTCCGACTGTGCTATTTGTGAGAAAAACAAGATCACACGGCACACTAGTTCTAAGTTACAATTTTTTCGAACTACTTCTCGCCTAGCCATCGTCCACATCGACATAGTTCATCTGACAAAGGTTCAAGGTTTCAGCTACCTTCTAACTATGATTGATAGATTCACACGGTGGCCTGCGGCATTACCTCTTGACACCATTTCTGCAGACGAAGTAACTAACGTTTTATCTTTGCATGGATATCCAATTATGGTGTTCCCAATGAAGTCATCACTGACAGAGGCACTTGCTTCTCATCTGATCGTTTCAAAACCACCTTGCACCTTACGCCAGACGACTGCCTACCATCCCCAAGCTAACGGTATGGTAGAGAGAATGCATAAGGAACTCGAAGCTACTTTAGCTTCCTCGTCAATTAATGGCAACTGGGTCGATGCCCTACCTTTAGTTCTGCTTTTTCATGCGTTCCCGTACTCGTGAAAACATTAAAAAGTCTGCGTCACAACTCTTGTATGGCATGGATTTACGCCTGCTTAGTCAGCTCACACGTATACTACTCGCACAGGATGAAAAACAAGACGAAGCCACCCGCCATCGACTTCATTTCGGTAACATGTCAGAACAGCAGCCGAGACAAACGCCTCGTCCAGTCTTCGTTCACCAACAGCTCCACAGCTGCAAGAGAGTACTCGTTCGCAACAATAATGCTGTTGCACCACTACAACCAAAGTATCGCGGTCCTTACCCGATTTTGCTCAGACAACCAAAATACTTCATTATTATGCAAGGCGCTACACCGACATCAGTAAGCATAGACAGGTTGAAACCGTTTATCGAACCGCCTGATCCTGAGAGCGTTCAACCTTCTACACACGTCTCAGGCTCCGTCTGCCCACAATCTCAATAGCCTGCTTTGCATAACGCGTAATTGATATTTTTTTGTTAACATTAACTTTTCGTTATTCTACGTATCAAAATTTTTAACTTTACGTTATTTTTCGCATTTATCTCACGTGGCATAACCAGCTGTTCTTAGCTAACAATTGTGTAGCATTTTTGAACAGTTCTTTGGTATTATGCCATCTCTGAGGCAATGTTCGTGTACATATTTTTATGCAGTTACCTTTAATTTTAATGTATATATTTTTACATTATAATATATTTCTCACACATGACATCACACTGCCTATTTTGGTATGACCAGCTACTTGGAGCTAACGCTTTCGTGTAGCAACACTAAGTAGTTATCAGCTTCATATCATGGTACAGGCCAACTTCATTGCATATCTCAACTTCAATTGCACAAAGACCACTCTACAAATATCATGACCACATCTTTGAACACACACCTAACTCCTTTGGTCATATACAAAACGCATTGACGATGATCCAGCCTGCCTAGGTTTTAACTTAAAACTGGCAACCTCAGAGGCGATTTAACTCGAAGTCTTCACGCTGCGGCTCCCAAATCTTACATTGCTCTATTTTGCCTCACGCGGTATGACCGACCACTTGAGCTAACAATTTGTGTAGCATTTCCTAGTGGTTCTTGACACCATCCCACTGTTGATGCAACCAACAAGCATACTTAAGCCCACATTTTAGTACAAAATTTTGTTAGCTTAACTTTGTTCGAACTCTGTCATGCATTTCTTATTTGGCCTCGCAAAGAGGAATTTTTTTTTCAAAGAGGAAAGTGTTGTAACGACACAAATAAATTGCCGAAATATTGCGTAAATTAATTTAAATTTGATTTACGTTGCATAAATTAGAAAAAAGCGAAATTTGCCGTTAACCAATAGTGTGCAAGTAGACATATTATTATGGCATGGCTATTTAAGCACGGAAAATTTACCATGCAGTTCAGTTGTCGCGTTTGCCTTCTGCTTTGCGTTACATGTGCTTGCTGTCGGCTGACATCACCTACGCTGCTTATTGGATTGTATTCACCAACATTTTCAACATCAGTGACACCAATCTTGCTGCAGTACAACCAGCGAGACGAGCCAATTAATGCAGAACTTCAACGAAGTTTCCACATCGAGATTACAACGCAACAACAGAAGGAACCACAGCCCGAGTCAACCCAAGGCTATAGGACATCTTTCTCGGCACTTTCCGGAGAAAGCACGACCGACCCTATTAAGGACCCCCAATCATAACTTTAGATTTATTGCACTTTAACCGAGTTTGTTACGTTGTACGGCATTTACTTGAAGCTAGGGCGTTTACAAACCAGTTGCAAAATTTATTGTTAAATGGCGGGTATTCTAAAATGTTTGGAGTGGTATATCTTATTAAGTACTCAAAAATATCTTTGCTTTTAAGATAATTTTGGTCGGAATCGGTTTCTTTGCATATTATTATATACTTTTATGTCACAATGCTATTTTGTCCGAACATATGATAAGTTGCGTTGCCCATAAAAATTATTATTATTTATTTTAATATATAGTGTTTTCCAATTACTTGATTTGAGTAGAATTCAGTGTTAATTTAATTTTCTTAAGATAATGTCGAATTACACTGAATTATTAAATAAGTCAAATAAATCAATTAAAAGTATTTTTAAACGTTGCAACAGAAGCGCGACTATTGTAACTCATGCTGGACATGTCCCCTCCGATACTCCAGGTATCGGATTTCCAATTGTGCCTCCAATATGTATGTCATCTACTTTTCAGCAATTAGAACCTGGCGTAGGGAAGGTAGGCTTTTCATTTATATTTCAGTATGATTATTCGAGAGCGAACAACTATAGCCGTGAATGTCTTGAAAAGTGCATTGGTGAATTAGAAGGACTTTCAAACTGTTGTGTATTTGCATCTGGGCTTGCTGCCCTAGGTGCAATTGTACAGCTTCTTAAAAGTGGAGATCATATTGTGATGTTTGATGATTTATATGGTGGTAGTGGCCGGTTTCTTCGGAAAGTCGCTTCTAAGTCTAACATTACAACGACACCCGTCGACATGCGAAATATAGAACTTTTGAAAGAAGCAATCCAACCAAACACTCGAATTGTGTTACTTGAAACTCCTTCCAATCCACTTATGCGCTTGGTAGACATTAAAGCCGTAGTTAATGTGTGTCGTGAATTCAAAGATATTTGGGTTGTTGTCGACAATACATTCCTGACTTCCTATTTTCAGGTGCGTCGTACTAGGATGCTTAATTATTTTTTTCTGGTATATTGACTCATATAAATAGCATATGTTATAATTTTAGTTTTGCATCAGTAATTTATTTGGAAACAGTTAGTAATATATCGTTTGATTATTATAATTTATTTTAAATGGATAAATTATGATTACGAAAAGCTGTGTTATTGTAAATTATCATCTGCTCAAATAGCAAGCTTCATACATGTTAGCATATTAGTAAGATCTTAAAAATATGTTTATACTTTCTCCAAATTAGTGTTATGGTATTGTACAATTTGTGTTGCAAAATATTTTTAAAATATAGGCCTAAATGTTAAGGAAGCGATGTTTATGCTTTTTCTAGAAGAGTTTTGGTTTCAAACTGGACTTGCAGAGTGGAATTTCATCCATTGATGTAATAAACCTTAATTTGATTTAGTGGATATAGATTCGATGGATTTCAGACATTTAGTGTATTTTATATCGCATGGAAGAATATGAAGAAGAGGAATTATTTAAACATTTCCTACGTGTTGTTTAATAAAAGTCACTAGGTTATGTTATTATTTTGCGATTTCAATAGGCGATTTTAATTGTCGTGTTTGCGCGAAATTATCGGGCTAGATCAATGACATTTCTCATGTATCCTGGTATTCATTGCATGTTTTACTTAGTTATCGGCCGTATAAATGGCGAGTTGATTGTATAAAAAATTGAATAACGTGTGGAAACTGGGGATGCAAATTTTAGAATCACCCATTCTAGCATCTATGGAGATGCAGTTTGTATGATTATTAAATGTACAATGGTCCAGTTATTTTATATACTTATGCAATTCAATTAAAATTATTGCTGTTCTTCTAAGCCATAGCGGTTGAAGTTTATACTAAGTGAGATTTTCTGAGTTCGTCATGTTGGAAGATGTGCACTTTAGAAGCATATGCTTGGAGACCAACCAATTTTAGTTAGTTCATTGCTTTTGGTGTTCCAATTAATAGTCAGTGCTCATGAATGGGTATTAAATGTCCAAAAAGAACTAAAGAAGAGATCCGTTATCTATTTTCGTTTCTGAATTTAGGCTGTTACAACGCTGTTTGAGCGTAATGGTAGTAATATGCTGTTTGGTACAAAATTTATCTTTAATAATTACTTTTAAATGCTTTAAGTGCCTTTTCTAGACATGATGTCTCGTAGGTATAGAATGTCGTTGGTTAGTAATAAGTTTTTGTCAATTTTTGAGGAAGTTGATTCTGATGTTACAATATTAAGTCAAAATTTTTGATTATGCAATGTATTCCTAGATATTTTCAACGATTTTGTTTTACTGGACCCACTAGTTAAAACAGTGGATTGTCACTTGCATATTGAAGTACTTAGGTCCTAATTTTGAACACGGGGGAGCTCCAGCATTTATAGTTAATGGTAGAGATCAAATTTCGTCTAGTATGTGTACGGATTTTCTGTGCGAGAGGTATTTTAAGATAAATATCATTGCGCTTATGTAAAGGTTTATGTAAGCAAGATCATCAACAACTGCAAGTATGAATATCGTATAAAAAGTCTTAGAAGTGGTTAGAAATATTTCAATGTCATCGGTATTTATAGATTGAATATTGTTTATTTTGTCTAGTAGCGTGATAATATTTGTCGTACACGATCGATTTCAAGTAAACCCATGTTCATAGTGGTTTAGTCAGTTCGGAGATGATATTATCCAGAGCGTGAGTGTTTTAATGTTAGCTGCTGGCCATAAATCTGAATTCATTGCGAGCTTTGGTTTTTGGCAACAATTTGAGGTTTATTTATTGAATGTCAAAAGAGATATAGTGATAGGTTATGGTGTTACTGTAAACGTAGATCAATAATTTTTTGCGAGTTTACAGGATGAATAAGTATGTCGATAGACGTGTTAAAAAGGCCATTTGATACTTACATTTAATAGAAAATATGACTTTTCTATCATATTTTCGTCTACAGTTTCGAGTTTCATTTATTTTAAGTGGTTCAATAGTAATAATATTGGTTGGAAGGATGTATTGTTCCGTCGTCTTGCAATTTATATTTGTCGCGGACAGGGCTCAAACCTGGGCACATCTGCTTCGGAATCTGTTTTTCAAATCGATGAGCTAACCTGTCGCATCTTTAACTAATTGCTACATGCTCTATTATTTGAGTCCACCGTTGTCCGAGGGTTGTACACGTTATGTGGCGCAACGTGTAACATTTCGTCAAACGTTAGTGCTGCTCCAGTATAACTTATGTTCTTCGTAGCTCTCCAAAAATCGTGAACCATTATCGTTGCGCATTTATTTCATGCTGCATTCAGTGGAGCATATGTATTTGTAAAGTTCTTTTAATTTTTTGGTTAACTTTCTGTCTTTTGTTTGCAGGGCACAATTCCGTTAAAGAAGCTTCAGCACGTAGGCTTAGAACAACACCGATTACTAGGTGTCCAGCTTTATGCGTTGGTAGTTCTAAACTAAAAACGCAGGGATAAGGTTGACACACACACAGTTTTGTAATGCTCGTAGAATCGTAGATTCTAGTTTCGGATACGCAACGTATATCAATTTACAATTTATTCAGCGTGTATTAGAGCTTCCTAATGTCGAATTTCTTTTAATATTCGCACATTAGATGCGCCGATGTGAAAACCTTATCCAGACTTAATGGATGGTGAATTCCTTTAACTAATTTTGATTATTGGCAATGCAATGAAATTTGTTCTTTGTGTCTGGCACGCGTGCTCTCTTCGACTACCCATTTACTGCGTAACAGATTTCATTACACTTGGCAAGTTTCGTGCTCCCATTGTCAGGCTGTCTACCTAGTGATCTAATATATTTTTCTACTGCTTCTTGTTGACGTTATCATTTAACATTTTCTTTAAGTAAAGTTTTTGAGTTCAATATAAACACTAATCCCAGTGTGTTTATCCAGTTGCAAAATAAATAAAACAACCGTCAGGCACTACTCGAGGTTAGAGCCGCATATCTAATTTGGCTTATCTTATATATGTATTTTGTTTTGATACTAGCCAATCAGTTTGCCGTTGTGCTTTGACGATAAACATAGAAGGTCGACACGCGTCAGTACGTGTGACTCACGATAGTTTTGCTTTGTTATGCGTATGTTTAAATGCAATGGGATTGTTCTTTACTCAAGCTCGCAAATTTTATTAATAGATGTTATCACCACACGCGCAATCAATAACTGCTTAAATCACTTGTTTGTCCGATAACAGCTTTAGATCATAGGCTAGCTATTATAGAAAAATATTTATCTTTGCTATCAGCAAAATAATTGAGAGGCTACATTTGGTCATTTCAAATTCAATATTCATTACACCTTTGCGAAACATAGCCTGCATTATCAGATGAATACTTTAGCTGCTACGCTGTTAGCAGAAAAGCTACGCCCTACCTTGCGATGTACCTAGAATTTTAAAATAAGAATTATTGCGTTTTCTTACGGGGCATTGAAATTTTAAGTAATAAATGAGCATTGGGGTTTTTTATTATTATTTGTTATTATTTTGAAACGTATGTATTCATATATCGTTACGTAATTTACGTTACTGCGTTTGAATTCTGCAGAAGGATAAGTTAACTTCATGATCGTAAACTTTATTTACGGGATTATCCTGCATTTACTTTGTATTTCAAAATATATTACTTTTAATTCTTATTATTGTCATTGTTAGTACTTTGTTATCTATGATTAAATGGTTGAGATATCTATTTATATTTATATATTATTCTTATTTCTTGTAGAAACCTTTGGAATTCGGAGCAGACATGGTTCTATATTCACTGACGAAATACATGAACGGTACTTAATATTACGCTATAACTTTTCAGGTAACACAAAATAGAATTTAAAAATTCCCAAAATTTAGTTACGAATCGTGTTTCCTTCATTGGTAATTTTAGGCTTTCGTTTTATGTTGATTTACCATGTTTGTTTTACATGAGTCGTTGATGAATACATTGTCTACGCAATCCTTCGTTATTTTATGTCCCCTATCTCTAAGTACACGATGCCATCCGTTAAATGAAGCTTGATGTCCAATTTGTTTCTTTGTGGTCGTGATGTGATACAGTGGAAACCGAAAGGGAGCTGTATTGCTGATGTTGCCTTGCCGTAATGCTGACCTGGCCATAATGGTGTGGTGCAGAGGTTTAGTTTGCTTCACTTCTGTGTGTTATCCAGATAAATATACCCATAGCAACTAGGTTCTCTCTCTCATAAACCTCATTAATAATTTGTGTGACTAAACTATTATTTTTTTCGTTTTTTTTGTTTCGCTTCTTATGATTATATGACTGTGCATGATGATATCCATTTAATACTATATTAACCTTAAGTATTTAAACCAAACGACCTGCGCCCCTCGATATCTCAGGCACGCAATGCCACGTTGATCTACCGATATAGATGTCACACTTTGATGGAAGGATCGAGTAGGCAAGGTTTAAATTTGCGACCCACGTCAGACAAAAATACTTTACAACAAAATAAACGGACGCCGTGGGGTAAGCAGGCCGGCTACCACCACCGAATTTTACTCCGGAGTGTGCTGCGATGAGCTCCGTGAATATTGCATCGGCAATATAATTTAAAAGTTTGGGAGCAATAAACATATCTTTGTCGAATGCCATACATAAACGCAAAAGTTTCAGAGAGGCTCTTACTCGTGCATATAATAGTTTTCGAGCAAACATAATAAATGATCTAGTGACGATTAAATTGTACGATCATATAAGCAATGCTTGAAATCACTTTATGTTTGCAAAAGCTTAATATATTCTAAAGGTGCTATTGAAAGATGAGTAGTTTTAGGGATAAATTAATCAATAAACGATTTTACGTAACCAATACACTGGCATAAAGGCTTGATGGTATTCTAATTGTAGGACAACAATAACTTAATCAACAATAATTTAATCATTGTTTTATGTCAGTCTAGATAAGAAGCTTTTATGCTCTGAAATTCTTTATGGATTTCAAAGTTAGATTTTTTTAAATTAAATCTGCGTTGATTTTTTCGTAATGGTCTACTATAAAGCTGAGGCAAATGAAAATGACGGGCGTCAGAATATCTCTAGTCATTGACGTGATGAAAGTTTTATCTTTAATCAATTTTCTAACGACATCAATAAAAATAATCCAGTTATCTAACCACTGATCTCCACCCAAACGAAAAAAATACCGAATAAACTTAGTATATAACTGAAAGTTTTTTTGTATTGTTCGGCAGAGTGGCTCAGTGGTTAGAGCACTAGATTCCGAAGCAGACTTGCCCAGATTGGAGCCCTGTCCGCGTCACATTCTAGCCTGTATGTGATGAGCTCCTAATAAGGACGAAACCGGTGTGCTAGATGAATTGCCTTTCCTACACCGTACAATTCTTAGTTTATACTGACAAATGTATGTACTTAATGAGTTAGGTGTTTATATCAAGTTCGCAACCTTGTTTATAGAAATTGTTAGTACCGCCCTGACAACCAATGTTCGTTTAATTATATAATAGTTCATTTCAATACCACTTCCAATGTAGTGTGGTATCTGGTAAAATAATGAAAGATTGGAACTTTGAGTCTAAATGGATGCCATATGATCTCCATCTCAAAGGTAAAGACTAAACCATTAGAATTAGTTAGTATATAACTGAAAATTTTGTGTAGTGTGCGGCAAGGTGGCTCAATGTTTAGAGCACTAGATTCCGAAGCAGACGTGCCCAGATTCGAGTCCTATCCGTGGCAAGTTCTGGGCGGTACGTGATCAATTCCCAATATGGACATATCCGGTCTAATGAATGAATTGCCTTTTCTACACGATACTTTTCTTAGTTTATACTATGGACATTGTTTCGGTCATTTGATCACACTGTTTCGTAGTCTCACAATGGGAAATCCTGCAGAAATGCTATCACAATTAGAATCCAGTGAAGAGGCTTGGCTAATTTTTGCTTGTAGACGTGAGCTTGTCCGATATATGGTGTGTTTAAGGCATATATTTTACATTTCTGACTGCTTTTCATAGCTTTAAAACTGAGTTGCAACTCAGTTTATAAAAGAATGTATGCCAACTCCACTAGCCATTATTTTCATTGATTATACGATCATTTACTGTTTCGTAAGGCAAGAGGTAATTTCCCGACGTCTAGGAAATATTTGCATAATTTAACACTGGTTCTCGTAAGTGTCTCGGTGGCATGCGTTTGTGCATTTGTCACTTTAGATCTCACTTTAGATGCATATATAACTTTAGATTAGAGTTCACATACGTCTGTATAGGTTGTTTTGTTCGTGGGGGGGGGTGAGGTTGATAATTTTCTGTATACATGTGAATATAAGAGTATAGGTATGCAGACCAGATATTAGGGAAGACAATAACAAATAATTTAGGAATTAAAATAAATATAAATAGAGGATACTAAATTTTCCTTTAGTTGTTCTTTCCTGTGAGTATGATGTCAATCATGAGGATGGGACTGGAAATGAAGTCCCGAAAATTCGGAAAATCTGGTTCCAACGTCATTTTCAGACAAGCGGCTCACGGGCGGCTTCATAGTGAAAGGACAAGTAAGAATCCATCAATCAACGCCAAACACCAACTTTGCACCTGGAAATGTAAAGGATTCAAGTTTTTACCGACCTACGAGGGCTATCAATTGTCCCGCACAAGCAAAATTCGGAGAATGGCAAGTAAAAACAGCGCTGCGCAAGGCGCAGCAACATTTGTGCATTTTTGTGTGTATAGTACCAAGTTTCATTTATGACTGGTGTTACAATTGAATATTGGCTAAGGAAAATTTACCAGTAAATGGGACTTCTCTATACAAAGGCATGGTCTTTCTGACCAGAGTTTGCATTGATGAAAATTTTATTATTAAATCTTATGAACCTTTAGGGTTCTTGACAAAGAGGCTTCACTATTGGTCAGCGCACAATTCTTAATCAGGCTTGATGGCCCTGTTTTTCTGTTTTTCACAAAAAATCAGTTGCATAATAATAATAGGTTTAGACCAGACGAAATATATACACAACGGAATTCCCCTTTTATTCACTATTTCATATAATGTTCCCCCATTTGCTCTCTGTGCAGTTCATAATTCTAATGAAATTATATGGTAAAACTGAGAACTGATGAATGGTTAATACTGCCGTTATTCATTTGATCGATACTTTCAAAAATTCAAGTGTTAAAGTTGAGATTCTTTTTGGTTTTATTACATGAGCTATCTCAGCATAAAAATATATGTAGTTTAATGCTTTAATATTTTCAGTTTCCTGTTTTACCGATGTCCATCAATGATAACAGTACCTTAACTTTGGTGTGATGGACTATGTGGTTCATTTAGCTATAGAGGTGGAGCTTTAGTTGCCATATATTTGTACATATAGTGTACGAAGGACAAAATGTCAGACAGTCAGTCAATCTCTTACAACCATCAGAATTATCTAAGAGTTCACGGCTATTTGGCATAAAAGCATTATTATTTCGTATTGATGACATTCTGCTTCGCGTGATATCCATAAAATCAATCATCTATCATACGCCAAATCTCATTTGTGCTTAATTAAACTTGGTCATGTTCAATTTGTTTACTGCAAACATTACTATTACGACTAATAATTATAATAATTGTACTACTACTCCGCAAATATTATATAATCATCATTTAATTACTGATGCTTTACTTTCGAATAACCATGAAAGTCATAGTTCGGTGTGAGCCTTAAATGAACCGCAGGTATCCCGTTCCTAATGAATGGGTTTAACTGCTAGCCTGGCCTCTCGTTCGCCTGCCTGGCATGAGAAAATCCAGCGGTGCCATAGCGCCACTAGTGTAGACCAACCAGTCATAAAGGTGCACAAAGAATCACACCTACGGTGAGGTCCTGTCTTCAGTCATGGAGTATGCGTGCACAAAATTTTACAAAACTGGAAGACCAGAATTATTCAATGGGCATCGATCGATTTTATTTTAAATGTCGTACCTGCTCTAGATAGTTTTAAGTTTTTGAATGATATCAATGGGTGGTAAGTTTCGTTTTATTAGACTGCAATTTGTGTATAACACTATAAGTTTATTCTTGCTAGGTTTATTGATTTTTTACATTCGTCATATGAATTATTTGATATGCGCTAGGAAGATTTAGTAATTCATACTGATTCTGCTGTTTGTGATAAAAAAACGTGAAATTTCGTGTATCGGTGATCTGATGTATTTAGTTTTTGTTTGTTTTACTATTTTTTTCGGCTGCAGTTTATTGATATATCTAATTTGTCCGAATCATCGTTTTCATCGTAATGGCCTAGATGTGGCCAGTCTGATAAATAGATGTTCTACCGATGAGAATTTACTCCAGCAATGTCGGAAATATTTTAAGCATTGAAATATAGCTTTGTGGTTAGTCCATTTATCGTTGTTTCTTGCTGAAGATTTCATTAGATTTTAATTGATGGCTCTCGTTGGTCGGTATAATCTTGATTCCTTTACATTTTAAGATACACAGATTGTGCTGACTCTTGGTTGATAGTTTCTCACTTATCCCGTCATTCTGAAGCCGCCCAAAATTAGTTTTTATGAAATTGTTCGTGAACCAATCTTTTTACAAATATCAGAAAAACTAATTTTGGACGGCTTCAGTGTGACTGGAGAAGTGAGAACCCACCAATCAACACAATCTGTGCACCCGCAAATGTAAAGGAACTAAGGTTATACCGATCTACGAGTGCTATCAATTTTCCAGCTACGGCAAGTTGTGCATTGTAATGACAGCACAGTGCAATGAAATGTTTCTTCATTCGAACATGTCATTATTTCTCTAACTGAAAAATTACCTCGACACTGTTACTTTCGCCTATGTTAAATTATTCTTTTTTGTTCCATTTTCAACTTAAAATAACTCTGCAATTGGTAGAGTGTTCTCCAATATTTATTGTACGGACATACTATAGTTGCATTTATTATCCTCTCAATAATGACTTATAAACGATTTAAATACTCTTTGTTTTGGAGAGCTAATATATATATATATATATATATATATATATATATATATATATATATGCAGGTATGTATTAGGTGTTGCGAACCTAGTAACAAATTAGTTATATTGTGACCAGAAGGAAAATCCAAAGACAGCATGAACAGAATTTATAATCTCATACACAATCGTTTCGTGCTTACTGGCGACGCATCAGTAGGAGCCGGAATTACGCTATTTACCTCAAATATATTTTGGTGAGGATTGTGGGATAATAGAAAGGTGCAATCTCCTAGACGAATGTGTAAATGTGTATAGTAGTGAAGCTAACATCATATGAAGTCTCGAAAATGCGACTTCCACGCTAACTCACTCTATATAACAGTTAAATACTGTTTGTTGCTAACACTGGTAGCGGAGTCGGTACATGGTATGATCTCATGCACATTCGTTTCGTGCATGGTATCGGTTACTAACACAATAGCATCCTTTACAAACCGCGTATATATATATATATATATATATATATATATATATATATATATATATATATATATATATATATATATATATAATATAAGTATACATTGTGAGATAGCGTTGAAGTCCCGCATTGTCCGAAGACTTTATATGATGTTTGCTCCACTATTGCATGTTTACACATTCGTCTAGGAGATTGTACCATCCTATTATCCCATATCCTCACCCAAATATTTAGTGGTCAAAGGGCATAATACCAGCTCCTACTGATGAATCTCAACCCCACAAGCACAAATGCATGGTCTTATACTCCATTCATGCCTTTGGTTTCTACCGTGCAGCAAACTAAACTGACACTAGGTTCCTGGCCTACTCCCATACTTGCATATATATATATATATATATATATATATATATATATATATATATATATATATATATATATATATATATTAGGTCTCCGCAACAAACAGTATTTAAACGGCAATCTAATTTTCTCAAGTGTTGCGTGCTTACTGCCAAATAATCAGTAGCAATCGACACTACGCATAAAATTACACTAAGAACAAAAAATGTAAAATGATATACTCTTTCTCATATTGACTTTGGCATATCCTTGTGTTCCTAACTGAGTGGATTTTTAAGGAGGGACACATTACCTTGTTTATAATAGCATATATTTGTTTTCGCAAACACCAATATAGCATTTTTGTCTGTTTATAGTGTTTGTGCATCAGAGCTAAGCTGTGGCCAGAATTTTCAATCCTATCGCTTCGTAAGCTTAATTTAGAACCGTATATTTTACAGGAAATTTAATATAAACCGCATATTGGCACTAAAAGTTTCCTTTAGGCAATTTTGTCAACTCCTGTGACTATTTTATAACTTACGTTGCGTTCAGGTCATTCTGATGTTGTAATGGGCGCTGTGGTGTCTCGTCATTCAGAAGTAATCGAGGAACTACGTTTCCTGCAGATGTCCGTTGGTGCGGTTCCTTCGCCTTTCGACTGCTTTATGTGTCTTCGAGGTCTTCGTACATTGGCCTGTCGCATGCAAGCCCATCAGTTTAACGCTTTTATGGTAGCGCATTTTCTTGAAAGTCATCCAAAAGTGGAAAGTGTCGTACATCCGGGTAAGTCAAACAAGCCAGCATCTGGCTGTACTCATAGATTAATTATGCTTATTGCCTTTTGCGGCATTGTTATAAGTAAAATTCTATTTTGTATCTGGTAGGTAGTTATAGAATTTCGGTTTGCATTTAGGCTGATACCGCAAAGTGCATTCAACGTTCACAAAAATATTAGTTTCACGTCATAATATAAACCTGGTATGTACAGTATATGTATTAAAGAAGTTTCGTGCTATTTAAATGTATGCTATCAACAGTTCGCGGCTGCTTTTCAATCATTAGTAGATACGTTATTCAATTTTTAATAAATGAATATGCTAAAGCAAAACCAATTCTGATATTGCATGACTGTCCTAGACTATCGATTGAATCAGACTGGCTCAGTGGTTAGACCGCAAGATTACGAAGCAAACGTGTCCGGGTTAAAGTCCTGTCCGCCGCAAATTCGGACCAGTACATGATGATTTCCCAATAAGAACGAAACCGTTCTACTGGATAAATTGCCTTTTATACTGTTATATCCACCTCTATTTAGTTGGGCCCTGCACTCGGATATCGTCTGTGTTTATTATCAGTGTTTCGTCCAGTCGACAATTATGCCTACTTCTGCAGTTAAATTGTTTATTTGAGCAGTCAGTCTTTGAATCACCGTTTCTACCCCATTAGAAGCCATATTGTAAAGGTAACACATAAGCTTTATTTTGCTCAATTATATATAGTATTTTGCTCGCATAACGAGCATCGATTTAATAAAACAAATTTACAAATATTAATTAATTTATGTTCAATTCGGCTCGAAGTCTGCTTTTATCATTGGGCTGACTGCTTCATTCTTATACGGGCGCTCCTGCGAGGAATTTCTGTTAAAATAATGTCTGTCCTAGATAAGACTCTTTGTTCATTATTTGTCTTAAAGGTGGCTATTGCCACATCTTCCCCCCCCCCTCAGGAATTGGCTTTGGCACTCTGCTTAAACGATCCAGTGCAATAGCTCGTGTTCCATCAGGCATGCTAACAAAAACAGTATTGTGCTCTGAGTCCACCCTCTCCACGCGATACGGCCCATCATTGACAGCCTGCAGTGCCATGGGCTCGACCTTCGCTACCATGACATAGTCGCCGACCTTTAGGCGAGTGCGTGTCGGTTGCCTTGCATAGCCTTGTCGCTGTGTGGCGCCAACATATTCAGTTAACTGTTTTATCGTCCGAGTGTGCGCTCAGTCGTCACTCTGACCTGGTGGTGATAAGTGGCTGTGCGGGAATGCTTTATGTCAAGGTCTTTACACCACTAATTTAATTCTTTTGACTCAAATTGTGCCCCTTGGTCGGTAAGAATAACTTGTGGTGCACCAAATCGACTGAGCCATCGCTCTTCAAAGCACGTTATAATTTTTTCTGTTATGATATTCTTCAGTGGTACAAACTCGACCCATCGGGTAAACTTATCGACCATGGAAAACACATAGGACACCCCGCCGCGAGCTACCGGCAGTGGACCTACCAGGTCGATATGCAGAAACTCGTTCCGTGCAGTGGCATTGAAAGCAACCGGAGTGACTTTTTCTCGTTTTTGTGGTTTACAACGTTGGCATGTAGTGCACTGTTGACAATAGCTACGAATTTCTTTGGACATGCCAGGCCAATACAATCGTGACTGCAATGTCTCAATGAGCCGCCCAGCGCCGGGATGTCCTAACGTTTCATGCCAAAAGGCCATCAATTCTGTTCTTATAGATTCTGGCACAAACCATTGCACTGTTTGTCCTTCTTTCCGCACCAAAAGGCCGTTCTGTAGGCTCAACGTTTTACATGGTACAGACACCACTGTGCCGTTTTTTAATTGATTGACTATTTCCTGGCACGTGACATCTCTTCCTTGTTCTTCAGAGACTTTTATAAGTGGCGAAACCAACACAGCGGAAATTCTGCTGAGCGCATCGGCTGCCGCATTCTCGATTCCTGCTCTATGATGAATTGATATATCGTATTCTTCCAGTTCTCGTTTCTTCTCAATACATAGTGATCTCCAATGCACTAGCGCTTTGTGGTCGGTAAAGACGTCCACGTGTCCCCCGATGACAAAATATCTAAACTTCCGTAGCGCCCATTGTACGGCAAGTAATTCCTTTTCTGTGACGGTATAGTTCTGTTCCGCCTTAGTGAGTGTGCGACTTATATATTGCGCAGGACGTCCGTCAGTTTGTAACACCGCTCCTATCCCAATATCTGACGCGTCTGTAACAATTGACATATTACCTACCGGGAAAGTCAAAATAGTTGCATCTATTAACTTCTGCTTACATAGCACAAAGGCTTGTTGAGCCTCCTGCGTCAAACGAAATGGTATATTGCCACTAGTTAACTGAGATAAAAGCTGTTGCGAAACCGCCATCTGTGCGAGGTATGGTCTATAGAAATTCACCATACCAATAAACCGGCGCAATTGTTTTCTAGTAGTAGGCACCGGATAATCCCTGATAGGTTGTACATTCGAATCTAACGGCATACATCCCTCCGCTGAGACTAAGTGCCCCAAGAACCGCACTTCTTGACCTATCTGTACCTTTTCTGGATTAAAATGTAATCGCCATTCTACAGCTTTGGCCAACATCTTCTGCAGCCTCACACGTAATTCGTGTTCAGTAGTGGCCCATATAATAACATCGTCCACGTAAGCTGTTGTACAAGTTAAGTCAGACACGAACGAGTCCATCATTCTTTGGATCACTTTCGGTGAGCTTTTAAGACCAAATGGTACCCGAGTGAATTGGAAATAACCTTCGATTACCTGCATCGCTAAATTACATCGGTCTTTCGGCCGCACGCCTATTTGCCAAAATCCCTATTTAAGGTCAAGCACGGCAAACCATTTGCATCCAGCTAGCTGTAGGAACAGATCACTCAGAGCCAGCATGGTATACGGGTCAGGTTTAGTCACTAATTTTAATTGCCGGAAATCAGCCGCCGGTTGGAGGGAACCATCCTTTTTCGGAGTTCGAAAAACAGATGATAACTGTTCAAGAATGCCGGTTTCTATCATTTCTTGGGTTGCTCGAGTCGCTGCTCCTAATTTCTTTGGAGAAGCACCATATATTTTTGTGGTTCATAACCTGCATTTAGATCTAGCCATAGTTTAAACTGGTTGACCCTCGGCCGTGGACGTTCGTTGCAATCAGGCAGTTGGAATATAATGTAACATTGGGTTTGAAGATTCTTCCACCACCCAGGAAGACATCAGGTCTCATCCTGCAGCTTAGGGGTACATATAGATTTTATGGAATTTACGCTTTCAGGCCTCGGTGTTCATATACGTTTATTTTGACAGTCTATCGTCTTAACACATTTTCTAATGAAATAAAGTCCCAATTAGGGCGTTTGCGTATTCGCTTTAGCAAAAGACATGTGGTAGATTTTTTCATTTATTAACAATTTCGTGTCCCACTCATCCGCAGCCCCATTGATGCGCCCGATTCCTGTCATAAACTTGCTCTCGTAGGTTTTGCGTTGTTTAACCTCCAAGTCAGTAGTAATACCGACACATCAACTCCAGTATCAAGTTGCATTATTACTGGCTGTCCAGTGTAGAGTTCTAAAAATTTAACTTTAATAAAAATCCTTACATTTGGTAACGTTTCCCATACTTCTTTTTCTTTGAAGGCCATCTGATTCAGAACACATTTTAAGGTTTTCCTGTTGGTCTTCACTCGATCCACCCCTTGGAGCCTCCAAAGGGTTAATATTTGTGCCCCGATCTCGACCACCTTTATTTGTGGGATAGTGGACCCTGTTTCGCCACTGAACTGGCCGTGCTCTAGGAGCAGTATACTGGTTTTGCTGACGCTTAGATGACGTATTCGTCGAAGCTGGTGTCCCTATATATTGACTTTGCTTCTAGGCCACTCGCTGTTGCCATCTGTCGCTAAATTGATTATTAAGCCGAGAAGAGATCCAGTAAGATATGTCAGTCGTGCCAGATTTTTAACTGGACCCATGCGTGGAGTTTCAGCAGCCACTTTGTTTATCATCATGGCCAAAATTTGAAGAGCCTGAAGTCTCTCTTACAGGCTTCCCTGGGCGCTGGATATTGCACCGTAACTGATAGGTTCCAGCAGCATAAACATGATGGCCTCATGCGGTTGCAATCCAGGTAAAGACTCAGTTAGCTTGGAGAACCACCGTTTGATGCATGCCATGGTATCCAGGGACATCTCACCTAGTAATAGTTTGAGGCTGTACAATTCTCGAAACACATCTTGAGGCCTAGCCCGGAAGTAATCCAACACTCGCCTTTTGTACTCTTCATATCGGAAATTCCAATTGGACTGCTACTGTCCGGTCCACTAATTCCCGGAATGCCACACACACAATAGGTGCTTCTAACGTAAATTTCGAACCACAACAGTGGCCTTTCCACATCTTGTGGTGCCAGCATGGGCTTAAATTCTGATGACGGTCTGACAAATCTCGATGATTCGGCTGAAAATGCTGGCATATTTCTTTCTGATTCCTTTTCGGCGCGGTCCCCATTATTGTGCCCACTTTTTATTGGTTGAGCCATGCACTCGGATCTCGTCTGTGTTTATTATCAGTGTATCGTCAAGACGAGACTTAATTATGCCTAATTCTGTAGTTAAAGTGTTCATTTGAGCAGTCGGTCTTTGAATCAACGTTTATAACCCATCAACAACCATTTGTAAATGTACCACACATGCTTTATTTTTACTCAATTATATATAGTATTTTGCTCGCATAACGAGCATCGATTTAATAAAAAAAATTTACAAATATTAATTAATTTATGTTCACTTCAGCTCGAAGTCTACTTTTGTCATTGGGCTGACTGCTTCATCCTTATACGGACGCTTCTGCGACGAAGTTCTGTAAAAAATAATGCCCGCCCCAGATAAGACCCTTTGTTCGTTCTTTGTCTTAATGGTGGCAATTACTACAATTCCATAAACGTGTACAATAGCTATTGCCATGAGATTATACTTTCGTTCATACTAACTTGGGTATATAAATCTGACTTTGCTTGAAATTATTTGTTTCTAGGAATGAATTACCTAATATATAATTGGACATATATATGTTTTTCGCAAAAATAAATTATATATATATGTTAATTGATGTCGATCCGGGCCAGAGTACACGGATTTGCTGGAATAACGCGTGCTCAGAAATAGTAGTGCTTCTCGATTTTGGTATCGTCCCGCCTATTTGAAGTGTGTGGTATTTTGTGAACCATTTCGTGCATATTATAAACATGCTTAATAATTTGAAATATATTGTGTTAGTACCATTTATAGGTTCGGAATTATTTTATAGAGCTTGCAATAAAATGATAATGGAAAGGTCGAAACACGTCAGTGCGTGCGACTGGCGGTAGTTTTTAATGTTTTTTTGTCGACTGGTTAAATGCAATGGGATTGGTGTTTACTTCAAACTCGCAAACTTGCTTTAAATAAATGGTACCAACGTCCGCGAAATCAATGAACTTTTTAATTTTATTTCCATATATATATATATATATATATATATAATACCTGAGGAAAATTTTGCTAATGAACTACTACCCAAGAGGGATTTATTGATGTCAACATTAGACCACAACCGATTCGCACTAGATAGGATACTGTCAAGGAGGTTTTCCTAGACTTACCATTTAGAGGCGGCGCACCAACCTCAATAATAACTAAAGAGAATTTTCCCATTTATTACACAGAGAATCATGAGGTTGGATGCCAAAGATTAATTGACAATTCTAACAAAATTATTCATAGTCTACGAATTCTCATGTAAGTGCGGTTGCACATGTATCGGACGTAAGAAGAAGCAATTGATCAACAGAATCCAGCAACATTTAGCACAGAAATTGATTAACAAAGGCTTGGCACCGTCAGGAAAATCAGCTATTTCTGATCATATATTAGAAACGGGGCACCAAGTCATTTTGACCAATTTCTCAATACTCTATAGAGCAAAATCGGAAAAATTATTATCTATTTATGAATTCCTTTATATAAAAGAACAAGAACATTGCCTAAATATTCAAAAGTTTCATCAACATGATATTCTAATCGACTGGCCACGAATAACAAAATTCAACAACAATCTATTGGTATCCAGGAAAGACCGAACACGTCCTCGACTAGACTCACCAAACATTCAGTCGGATTGGCAACAATTTGAAAAAGAAAAAAAAAGATGCACATACGGTGACAGAAATTTCTAAACAATATGAACGTTAAACACTGAAATCCTTACTTGCCCTGTTTACAAGAGATGAACACAAATTCGAGCAACAAGGTCAAAGAAAGACTACACTCGGAAAAAGAGCACTGGTACACGTAACAGCGAAAAATCCGAACAGATGTTTAATTCTCAAACCATCAATACAATGATGACCAGATCTCAGACTTCACTTTGCAATACAGTAAGAAGGACTTTTACATGCAGACTGGCACACACACAGACACAAACGCATATACACTTACCAATCAGCCAATACAAGAAATGGAAAACTGAGTCATATTTGTTACCACCCACATATTAAATGTAAACCCAGAATGTATATAAATGAAAGATTGTAGAGCGAAGTTTAGTATTCTTGAAATAAATGGCCATTATCCACTTTGTTATTAATGTGTTTTGGCTTTCTAATTAGAAATATACTGTGTAATATTTGAAGGCAATGGACATAATAAAGAATATATATATATATATATATATATATATATATATATATATATATATATATATATATGTATATATGCGTGTGTGTGTGTGTGTGGAGAAAGCTGCGAACAGTTAATGTTCGTGATAGCATAGACATTTTGCGGCCGACATTTACAGTCAAGTACAATGTATGCGAGACCACTAGAGGTGAAAGTCCCATGTATAATTTTGCTTACCGGATATATGCAATGCGGTTTGATTCTCACTAGTCAGTTTGTCGTCGTACTCTGATGATGATCATGGAAGGTCGAAACGCGTCAGTGCGTGTGACTGGCGGTAGTTTTGCTATGTTGTTCTACGACTGGTTAAATACAATAGGATTGGTGTTTACTTCAAGCTCGCAAACTTGATTTAGAAAAATGAAACCCGTCTGCCTGATTAGTTTATTCGCTTTCTTGTGCAAGATTTAGTTTATACTGCCAACATGTATACAATAAAATCTAATTGTACACATTAATTCGGTATCTCTTCCTCAGGTAGAATAATATCTGTTCTACAAAGACATATTAGGCATCCATTTGAATATTTTCTTTTTTTACAAAAATTTGGTACATATAGATAATGATGTGGCTTTAAACAATCGTTGCCTAAGACTGTAAAATAAATTGTCATTACTACTATTTAAATACATATACGTATAAGAGATTACACTCTCCAACTATCGCATAAAGATATAACGAATTTGGAGATGATTGAAGGTCCCATAGAGAACCGCCAGAAATTTGATGTTGTCGTCATTTAAATAGTTATTACAATTATTTAAACGAATGTGCAACTTATTCACAAATAAGTGTATATATTGCAAGTTTAAGAGTTGAAATTACATAAATTGATAATTCCGTTCATTTTATATGTCATAGTTTCAAACCTTTTTGATAACGATTTAGTTAATTGACACTTTATCAACTACGAATCCCGTATAAGGCAATTATTGCATGTCCACAATTTGCCTTTAAATAATAAATCAAATATTCTTTAGTGAGATTTCAAAATAGTGAAGCATCTTAGATTACATTTGGAATAGCGTATAATTTTATCTACATAAGTGAATACCAGCAATTTGAATAAACTTGAATATTGGCAAGCATGAACATTCCAGTAGCTTTAAAATTTAATTTCTTTGTTAGATATCTAATTGAGAATTCTGAGGCGTTTGCAAAATTAAAATTATGTCAACGATTATATTGATGGCATTAGATATATGCATGTCATCGATCTATTCCAGTTTTATAAATCAATAACATAAGCATGTTTAGGATATCGAACTGAGCCAGTCATATTTCTCTTCGCTTGCAAACATATTCGCGCATTATCCTGAGAATAGTTATTTTACAGGTAATACCTTTCCAGTCGATTGTGACGTAACTTGACGACAGATTTGAAACTTTAAAACGATGGCAAAAATGGATTGGAAAATTTCTAAATTTAGCAAAAAGCATATAACATAACGTTGCAACATAGGCAACGGAAAGATATAATTGCTGGACATAAAATTGAGACCAAATTAGTAGTTATATACTGTATGCAGCGGTGGCATAATATATGCGCAAATGCGTATTATGCGTTGCGCAGCTGTTAACCGATTAAATCAGATAGGACTAGAAAGATAAACCAAATTTAGCACAGACGATAGGTGTAATCTAATTTAATCAATAGCTTATTGGCCACTCATCACTATGAGCCGGTTTTACGCACAGCACTTGTATATATTTTAGTGATGAATGTAGGACAATACTAGTGCGTATAATAAAAATTGTAGAGCCAACTTAATATAAATTCTTCGACGATGCGACTTCAAATCAAATTCACTGAATATAATATTTATCCAGCGTGTCAATGTTACAAACTTTAATTGGCACTGTCGCTACTTGTTACCAAAGAAATAGAATTCAGGCTATGCTAAATTTCAACAAAATTTAGAAATACAACTACTTCTGAACTTCTGTTACACCTGAAGTTGGTTTAAAATTCCAGTCTTATTGGAAATAATTTGTTACAGTTTGCGCAACGTCTAATACACAGTTGCAAATATATTTGATCTCCGAAACATATAATAACTATCTGTTATATATTTAATAGAATGATGACATGATTACTGCGAGAATTGTTATCTGACATCGATCCAACCCGAGTGTACGGATCTGCTGGAGTACGGGTGTTCAGGTTTAGTTTTAATTCTCAATTTTGGTGAAACTCAACTCATGTTGGTACCATGTACCGACTCGGCAACCATAGTGTTGGTACCCTTTACAGGCTCGGTATATATTATATATAATGAGTTGGCTTTGAAGTCGCATTGTCGAGGACGTTAAATGAAGTTGACTTCACTACTGTATAGGAAATCGCAATGTACAATAACCAAATTTTCCTGACCAAAAATATAGTGTGTATAGGTTTATATACCAGCTCCTACTGATAAGTCGTCTGTAAGCACGAAACGAATGTGAAAATAGGATTGTACCTTCCGTTTCGGCTAAATACGTTTTATTCATCTGGTTCTATTTGAACTAAGTTGTTGCTATGTGCACAAAATCTAATGTATTCAAGAACATATATTTGCCTAAGAAATCATTTAATATGTGGTTGGTGTTTAGAATTATTTATATCAAGATTGCCAGTTTGATATAAACGCCAATCCCATGGTATAAAAACTTGAAAGTATAAGCTAAGAATTGTATAAAAGAGGAAAGGTAGTTCATCCATTAGAACGGGTTCGTCCTTATTAGAAATTCTTCAAGTACTTTCTAAAAATTTTCCCGGACATTACTTGAACCGAGACACTTTGCTTCATAGTCTGTTACAATATATACACTTCGACAAACGAGCAGCAAAATACGTATAATGTTCAGTTGTATACTAATTTATAAATATTATTGAGCCTTCATTTAAATAAGCTGTCAATTAGGATGCCTACAAGAGGTATGATTATTCAGGTATCCTACTTAACTATTACTTCCAGCAATTTTCTAAAATATAGATCTATATTCTAAAATCTTTTACGTAAAAATAGTACAATTTTCTATTTCAAATATAAAATCCAATAATTTAGCAGACCTAATGTGATAATTTTTGAATATGAATACCCAAAATTATGTGGTGAAAAATAAAATTATTTAAAACATCGAGTTGTTTAGATCAATAACTGAATATATGTTTAAAATAGCCATGGGATAATCGGGTATTGATTAAAAAAACCCTCATATTGGGCAGTAACATACCAAATAAAATGAAGAAAATAGAACACCCAAACACATCAGACTACGAAATGCATGCAATAAATGTTAGAAAATGATAGCTTCGATCAATATTGAAGTATATGTTGGTTAAAAGGCCAATACTACTTTGATCCTAAAAATAGACAGGTGACAGCATAGGCTGGCGAAAATATGAACGCATAATTATTTTAGAGCAGGCTTTTACACCGAATTAGTTTCATTTCTTCTTTTAATGCTCTAGTATGATTTAAGTCAATCATTTATTTTCCTTAATAAATATTCCTTTATTGCTCATATAAATTTAAGATATAAAATAATAAATTATATTAAGCAATATTTTTAACTGATCAATTCGACTACACGTCTACCTTCCTCCTCCATTTTAGACCACCAATAATGTAAACGGTTTATAACATTCACTCAAAAAATTTCTGTCCGGTATGCTTAATAATTTACAATCTCATTGCTGTGTTTTAAATTTCATTGTTTTAATTATCGTCTCAAATCCACGTAATCAAAGGCGCACAGTATTAAATGTTCAAGCTAAAATTGAATGAAATTCGCTTTAAACTGGCAGCCGCAATTCGTATAAAATAATGATTAAAAGCTTATCTCTATGACAAATTTTCCTCATTGTAACTTATATACGTGTTATCAGTGTAAACTAAACATTGCATCGGGTAGCAAAGGAAATTCATTGCGTCCTCAACGGGAACTCGTCAAATACTGTCCTGAATTTGTCCTGGGCAGGACTCCAACCGATAAACATTGGTTTTGTAGTCTAGAACTTTATCCACTATGCCACAAATGCCGTATACTTTACGTAATTTGGAGTCTTATAATAATTTTTGTTTCTGGTTAGACTTTCCGTCATGTGGATCCTATTTTAAATATCTTAATTCCGGAAGATTTAACTGATCGCCTCAAACCTCTTATTGTATAACGAATATTATGTCAATTGTGAAAGTTATATAGAATTTAAATCAAATGGTAGGGTTTTGTTTATATATTTAAAAAATGCATGCATCATGGAATGTCGAAATTCGTCAATATGCGAGTCTGACGATAATTTAGCCGAGTTCTGCTACTAATTCAATACAATGGGATTGGCTTTTATACGAAGCCCGCAAACTCGATTTAATTAATTGTAATGTGTAGTTTCGTATTCTCGAAATAAACCGGTCATAAAACATATTGAAACCACTTTTTTATTAAATGTGTATTCACATTCTTGAAACCGTTTCAGATAAATGTTCATTAGCAAATTTTTGTCTCAGGTAGCCTCGCCATTTCTTGATCCTGTTTTCAGAGAAATCGTTCAGATACGAATTGCTAGGTTATGTATCAGTTTTCTTTTGATGTGTACGGATACACTACTGTTGTAAGAGATGTTATTTCCGGTTGAAGTAGTTTCTCCATGTATTACTATTGTCAAATCACCCTTTTATCTTCGAGTGAGTCTAATGTAGAGTAAGAGAAGTTTGTTGTCATTCTCAATATTCGTATACCGTTTTTAAATTTGTTTGTGCAATAACATTTTAAGTACAAAATTATGCCACATGCAAGCATAGGCTTACCGTTAACCGAAAACTTACCACGAACTATAGGAAGAAAATATAGTAGACCAATCATAACGCGATTTCTGAATTTGCGCTGTTAGTGTATTCTATTTGTGACGCTCTTTGGTGACTTTGCTGAATGAAGAAATGACATTCATGCCAGGAGGTAAGTACCGAAATGTAGGCGATGGCATGAACGAAGCAAGTCGCCAAAGACTTCGCTAAACAGAGCAACTCATTCAACTTTAACTCCTAATTGGACATCTGAATTATTGCACAGAAGGATCGATCGCTCATGCATTTTGTTCTGAGTCATACAACTTATCCACCAATCTACAAGACCCTCGATCTACGTGTCATTTTCGATGTTATTCCGGCCTCTATCTGGTCATTACCTTCGTTTTATATGCACCTGTTCATTACAAAAAAAATACCAAATAGCTAGTCCCAATCTTTTTTATAAGACGAAAACAGTGCCAAATTTATATGTGTTATAAAATTTAAATATTTTGCTTGATTATTTTACATCACTTTGTTATATATATATATATATATATATATATATATATATATATATATATATATATATATATATATATATATTTGTATGAGAAGTGTGTATAATCCACGAACGCAACTAAAAAATATTTTATTCAAGGAAAGCTGTATAAAATACTGCTTAAAGAAATTAATCGAAATATTTTATTGTGAGGAAATAATATCCTCTAATTTAAAGCAAACTTTGAGAAGATTTTTTAAGCTTCAATTCATTCTTTATTGAAATGGACAATAATGATTGGCATCAAATCGCTTTTTGGCTAAAGCGATTAATTAATTATTGATAACTTGCTTGTTGAAACCTACTAGTGACTCGATATACTTTTTACAAATTCTAAATCGAAGAATCAATCACGATTTGATAGACGCATAATTTCTTTATTGCAATTTTAATAAACAAATTTTCCACAAACTGAAATTTGTTGTTCAGTTTTACTGGCTAATCAGATATATCTTTAATTATATCTTTGTGTTCACATGAATTTTTGCATATATTCACACAAAGATTATTGCATTGAATTGAATCTCGGTTAACAAACATTTTTTTACAAATATCTGATAGTTCTATGATACATTCAATATACTCAGTGACATTTCTTTCATACATAAACTAAGATGAAATCTGATTTTAAAAAAAGATTAATACTGCGAAATATGTCATAACTTTGTGTGTAGTCAAACATTATGTCACTCATTCCTTATAAGAAAAGATCACATAATTTCTGTTTATATTCCAAGATGGATTTCAATCAATGGTAGACTAGTATCAATCGGCCAGAGCATCTGGCTCCAAACCGCCATTAGCAAAATTATTTCATGCAACATTACATACCCGGATCATAGTAGTGAGGATACAAGTATAAATGTTTTCCTAAATCAGGATACCCTTAATTTATAATAAATTATACACCATCAATAATGCTTTACCCTTCAACCAAAATAAAGTTGTAAAATTGAATAGGAGTATTACTCCAGGTTTTTCGGTCCTAGTGTAACCACATTCGTTTCCTTTATAATAACATCCGCAAGTTGAATCTATACCTATTAATCACATCAAGGCCTTAGAATATATATATGTCCTATACATATTAATATATACTTTTCACTTCCTCTCTCTTAACTATATATATATATATATATATATATATATATATATATACATATACATATATATATATATAATGGTTCCAGAATAGAAATAATTTACTTTGGCTATTATTAGGAAAATATTAATTTCTTCTTTTATGGAACTATATTTTAGTGTAACATTACAATATATTCGTTGTCATTTTTTTCAGGCTAATAACAGTTTTAATTTTTTATTAATTAATTTAGTTAATCCACAACAATGCATTTTTGTTTTATTGGACTCACTGTTGGCCAGGCGCCATGTTTGATTGTGGTTGTGTGTTGTTTACTTTTTCTTTTGGCGGTGTTCGTTCCTGGCGTCAGCCAATCTCAAACAAGGACAATATATGAGCTATTATCCCATGTATTGACATGAGACACTTAACTGTTATTGGATAAAATACAAAAACGTTTTCTGTGCTATATTTAGAATGAGCTGCGTCATGTGAGCAACTTAACTCCATTTACAGAATTTAAAAAAAAATTACAGACAGTCTATTTCTTATAATTTTTCACGACAGCTATCAAAACTACGTATCTTTATATTACCAGGCACTGTCAGAGAACCAGCATGTGTTGTAAAAGTTCTAGGCCATTGTTATAACTGTACAGTATATCCTCATCTTTGCAACAGATAATAAAAGCAATTGATGGGTGTTGATTTGCATGGGCTGCTAGCAAACTTTATGCCATTTATCCTTACTAGAATATATTACTTAAATTCAGTGTTGATTCCTAGATAAGATGCAACTATAAGACAGACTGGCGTCACCGGTCCTAAGCATTTGGTTCCCTGAAGCCGTTACCAAATTTTTCTTTCAATAGAGGAGACTCAAAATTTACACTCGGTATGCTTGCTCCATTTTATCTATATATATATATATATATATATATATATATATATATATATATATATATATAGAGAACGATATATTTATATACATTATATTGATGGTTTATTATCACATTAGCATTTTACATTTTGTAACTCATTTAAAAGTGATTTGTATTTTAGCTAGTTCGGAATAAAATTGCAATTGGAAGCTTGTATTTTATTTACCAAAAGATGAAATTCATAACGTGGAGCATTGCCCACGTTTGATCCGTACGTAATAAATTGCATTTTCATTTGAAATTTAGAGCTTCTTTGTATTTTGCCTATGTCAAATCACAGCTACGTAATTAATTTAGATTGATTACCCAATTTTCTAATCGATTTTGAATGTTCCACGCATTATATGTAAATTGCATCAACTTTTGTAGAAATATTTATAAAAATATTTCCTTAAATTTTTAAGAAAATTTACGAAGAGTATAATAACACGCTTATAATTATAGGAAATAGCATTTAATTGCAATACAAAATTAGATAAAAGTAAGTCAAATATAAATATATATATATATATATATATATATATATATATATATATATATATAATCTGATGGTAGATAAGAAATTAAAACTACAATCCCTTAGATTGCATGGGCGCAGAGAAAGCAGCTTACTTTAACCAGGTTTTTGCTGTAATATAGCATTCAAAATTGGCTAATTGCATATATGTGCAGAAAAAAATTTCCTCCAGGGAAATCTGTGAAAATAAATATGATGTATTTGTTTAAATCAAATTTGCGCAGGACTACTAGAATTTAAAATCGTATTTTTATTCAATGTCGTTCGCACGACAAAAGTCAACACTCAGTTGTCAAATAGTAACGAACAAAGTACGGTAAAATATATAATTGTAATAACTGAAGTTGGTTTTGATGTATTATTTGACTGGCAATATAAATATTTTATTTTAATATTTTAGTCTTAAAATATCTCTTTAAAATAATTATAATTCCCACCTCTGATATAATAATGGGAACATTTGAAACTGCTAAAAGCTATGTAACTGATGCTGAAACTCTCAAAATACTTAATTATGACACACCTGAAGTTATATATAGGACGGCGATAATACAAAAGTGTATTTTAATTGCGTATGAAATGTTATTGCGACGAGTGATGTATACCTTTCGTTAGCCTATACTTCCTTTAATAAAGATAGCGTTATGATGCGCCCAAACAAACCTCCTTTTGATATAATATATATATATATATATATATATATATATATATATATATATATATATATTGTGGACACGATGATAATCTTTTACAAAATCCACGCTCCTTATTTTAACAAAACAACAAGTTTTACAACATCAAATAATATAGAATCTTTTTTCTAGGTTTTTAAACTTTATTGAAATAAAGAATAATCCATGCACCATAAATGTTCTTTAAAACAAGTTTGCGAGCTTGAAGTAAACACCAATCCCATTGTATTTAAATAGAAGTTGAACAACATAGCACGCAATGACGCGTTTCGACATTCCATGATAATCATCAGAGTACGACGGCAAACTGACTAGCGAGAATCAAACCACAACGCATATATATGGAAATCAAAATTAGATATGCGGCTTTAAAATCTATGAGTTTTACATACCTTGTATTTGACTGAAATTGTCAGCTGTAAAATATTTGCAGTCACGAAAATGAACTGTTTGCGGCTTTAGACAAATATAAAAATAGGTAGTACTATTGAACAATCATTGAATTCACTGTAAGTGATAAAAATTCTGTAAATCGGCTTTGCGAGATTGAAAGAAACACCAGTTCCATTTTATTTAACTTCCAGTCGTAAAACATAACAAAACTACCGCGAGTAGCACGCACTGGTGTGTTTCGATCTCCCATGGTCATCATCAGAGTACAACGGCAAACTGACTACCAAGGATCAAACCGCAATGCATATATATGGAAAGCAAAATTATATATATTTGAATTGAGATTTGATTGTCGCTAGTCAATTTGCCAGCGTACTCGGATGATGATCATGGAAGATCGAAACGCCTCAGTTTGTGCGACTGGCGGTAGTTTTGCTATGTTGTTCGACGACTGGTTAAATCAAATGGAATTGGTGTTTACTTATAGGTCGCAAACTTGAATTAAAGAAATGTTACCACCACTCGCGTAATAATTTATTGTTCAATTGTAGTACTATAAAATGTTATGAGTCTTTTAAGGAAATTTGAGCACTGTTTTGTTGGTCTAATTTTTTAGTCTCTTCCTTCTCTAATGTAAGAATACTCAGCTTCTCATTTGAAATAATACTTGATGTACATTGATGGATATTCCGATCGACACGACGGCCTTCTGTTTTAAAATGTGTGCCTTATATTTTAACATATTCAAAATATCTCAATTAAAACTTATATGGCTCCAATTAATTTGGTGGTGTTGGTCGACAAATCAAAAAAAAGTACCAATAAGAAGTTCGGGTGAGTGTGTGACAACTTTTGCATCATAATAAGAAGAGTCGAGCAACCGTGTGCTAAAATCTCCTAGTGCAAAAATCTTTCAAAATCAAACTGAGAGCGTTTTATGGTGCATGAATGAATCTTTACTTGAATAAATCCTAACTACAACTAATACGACTGTGTTTTTTTTTGTTAATTACTTTGTTGTTCTTGTAGAACTTTGGCGAGGTTGAAGTAAGGAGCGCGGATTTGTAAGAAAAAGACCGACGAGTTGACAAAAAATTTCAATCACAAAATATGAAGAAGAATTTTGTGTTTTTAGCTTGTCAAGAAATGTTTGCACATTCATTAAAATAGAACACATTTCTCGTTTTTTCTAGCATGTGCGGAAGTTTTCCAAGGATGGTCTTAAATCACAAACGATTATCAGCATAAGGCATTTTAGAGTTTATGTGCTGGACTTCCATAAAACGTAAAAATTATCGCGTTGAATGCATTATATATAAATCAAATTCAATTCTAATTAAGTGCTAGCAATAGAATGCAGACTGAAATTACCTTAAAGATGTAAAATTAAAGTTTCGCACTCTATTTTATTTATACTTACCACAATCGCTAATAGGAATCAATTCACAACCGTAATATCCTGTTGTCTTCGCGCAAGTAGTTCGTGTAAATTTTTCCCTGCGCAAATTTCTCTTGTCCTGTATATTCTTCATATTTTTGATTTCCTAAACCACGTTATGCAAACATATTCATTTCCTTGAATTCGAACTCAAATAAGGCTGCGCTTAAATGGCCATGCCAAAGGCTAGAACAAAATATCTGGATTTGTCCAGTTCATTTGAACACGCTGTTACTAACCGGGTATTAAAAACCTTGTAAAAACGAAAAAGTTGCAATTAGATGAACGTTCTATACAACAATTTATTTGTGAATTATTAGTCGGCTAAAAAGAAATCATACTATCCCTGATGTTTCGGCTAGCTAGATGGCTGACATACATCGTTAACACATCCAAATTAATGTAAAATTTTGAAAAAATCATTACCACCTTAGTAATGGTTTTATGTGAAGCAGTTATTTTCTGTTTAGACGCAATAATTGGCATATTGTTTTATTTAGTGGGTGTATTTTTTCCGCCCAAAAGCATTGCGGATTTTGACAGCCCCCAACCAGAAAGAAAAGCAATCGGTTAAGTTTCTCGAACCTGTATTTCTCCCAGTTTAAAATTTTGGAAAGAATCCCGAACATAATGAAATACAAGCTCAATATTTCCATTTTATTTGTCCATACACTGGGACTACCATGAGACTTTCCAAACCCCATGTGAAACTGTGCTCATTTGCGCTTCCTGGTTTTTTTCTCACTATTAATTTCTTTCCGTGCAAATCATTTAACATGGACTACACTTACCATTCAAAATACCTTCTTTCTTGGTTCATATTTGAAGTAAAACCTGTTAACAAAATGGAGCGAAAGGGCTAAGTTGAGAATTTAAATGTAATTTTTATATTCAAATTAGATAATATATATTTTTGTATCTGAAAAAATTATTCTATAATTATTGACGTTAAATATGATTTTATATATATATATATATATATATATATATATATATATATATATATATATATATTCATGTGTGTGTATATATAATCATAAAATGAACTCGACTTTTACCATACAGGAAATTTAATAATCTTATATCCTTCTTTACTACATATGCATAAATCTGAAAATCTTTATTCTACAATTGTGGAAATATAATTGAGAATAAATGAGGTATTTAAACCTTCTAACAGGCAAAAATCAGTTTTGAGCATCGCTTTTGAGATAAAGAAAATTAGTTAGTTATCTTTATTCGAATAAAAGTTTCTAATTTTGCTATTTAAGGTGTACATATTTACCTATTAATACTATTGTCCTCATAACTAAAGTTTCATTATCTTCCATTTTGTATTCGAATATACTTTACTCGTATTATTTGAGCTCAGATGAATGTCGTATAAGTCCTCTAAACGTTGCACGATCCGTGTGTTTGTTATATACTACCAATGAATCTATTTATTTAATTTTCACTTTGAATATTGTAAACTCCCCAGCTTCAAGTAAATGACGGACGACATTACAAAGTTAGTTAGAGTGTCAGGAAGACTGATTTAGTACTGTTGAGGGACCTTTAACAGGGGCGGTCTTGGGTTCTCTGGCAAATGCCATGAAGGTCAGTTAGTGTGGCAGTGACCAGAAGTACTCCTAGACACTTGAGACCAGCTCTGGTTGACTTGGGTTGTGGTTCCTTCTGTTGTGGCGTTGAAATCCCGCTGAGTAAACTCGTTGAATAGGTTTTGAACTCAATATTTTGCGGTGTGTAAGCATTCAGGTTATCAATGCCGCGTTTTGCGTACGCGGGTAATAGCTGTACACAGGCAGTTACACAAAGATCCGATTTGTCACTATTTCCAATTTTGTTTTGTCTTTGATCGGGTTGACTCGTTTTTACTTCAATTGGAAATGCGGTTCTATCACATCTTTGTTTACTGGCGACGTTTCGGTGCCTACTTTCCAGCACCATCATCAGGCAACACAACACTGATCACAATAGCAGATTTAAGCAAATGTGGTAACCTCGTTCCAAAACCATTCTATTTATATATATTTGACTCAACACTATTTTAATCATAGAATTTGTCTCAGTAACTAAACTCAATATATAACTTTTTATAATTAGCAGACCAATCATTACCTCACCTATACCTCATCTCATCTCGTATGCAGAATATTTTAGGGGAGAGAGACAGTATCGAACCTTTTGTTATTTGTTATAACTGTATTGCTACTATGTCACGGTAATCAAAATTTTAAAAAATGCTAAAACTAAAACCTTGACTATCATATACTGTATTTTATTTAAAGCCGGGAACTCTAATGTATAAAATGGTGTGTGAGGTATTGCGCACATAGCAACAAATTAGTTCAAATATGGAGCAGCAAGTAACGTAGATGGATGGAGAGTGAATGTTATATCGACGCTTAGGTGAACGATTAAAGAGAGAAAGATAGAGATAGCCTGGACAACTAACGTTTTTCAAAAAACTAATCGTAAGCACATTGCGAAGTTAATCAACTATTGGAAATAATTGCATAAGAATATTTGCTCATATGACTAAAATAATTCATTATATCTATATACATATATATCTAAATATAATATCGTAAAACCTTTATATATATATATATATATATATATATATATATATATATATATAGAGAGAGAGAGAGAGAGAGAGAGAGAAAAAGGACCATTGATAATTATTAAATATGAATAATTTCTATTCTTATTATATATTTATTTATTACGTTAGTCACACCTTATATCAATATATAAAATACATGTCAATATGTATAAAAACATATATATGAATATAAGCAACAGTATTGTGATCAGTGTTGTGTTGCCTGATGATGGTGCTGGAAAGTAGGCACCGAAACGTCGCCAGTAAACAAAGATGTGATAGAACCGCATTTCCAGTTGAAATAAAAATGAGTCAACCCGATCAAAGACAAAACAAAATTGGAAATAGTGACAAATCGGATCTTTGTGTAACTGCCCGTGTACAGCTATTACCCGCGTACGCAAAACGCGGCATTGATAACCTGAATGCTTACACACCGCAAAATATTGAGTTCAAAACCTATTTGAGGATCAAATATGATGCGACAGTGGTCACACTTATGAATCAGTACAAGCGGAAGAAGATGCAGATTGTTAGGCAAGTGGAAAATACCTCGTTCCTTAATAAATGTTTAAAATTTAATGTTATACCGAAATGTTTTAGATTTAAACTTTCATTCGTTTTGGATAAAGTAGGAAATACTCTTAAGCATGAGCTTTGTTTACATTTAATAAAAATATCGATTAAGAAACTAAACAAACGTAAATTTGAACTGATTAGAGAGAAGACAAAAATAAGGTCCATATTACTGGCGAGATTAGGTATGTTGGATTTCAAACATATTGAAGATTTCACAGACAAAACGAGGGATAATGAAATTAAAAAAATTAGACAAAGGCATGAAAAAAACTAGCAATATTGGGAATTAATTGCCCTTTGAGAAATAGGAGAATTGAAGAGGTCATGTCCAAACGTTTAGTTAATTTATCGAGAATGGATCTCAAGGAAGACCAAAAACAAATTCTTAATCTTGGACTTAATACTGCGATCCCTATTGATTACGTACCTAGGAATGAGATAATTACAGAAACAGTTAAGATTGCCCAGTTTCTCCCAGAAAAAGATAAGACTAGGTTTGAATTGGATGTGTCCAAAGCGGTGTTAGAGCACAAAGAGGTGAGATGCAAGCAGAGTTATGATCTAAAACGCTTAAGAACAGAATTATTATCCAATAAAGTAATATGCCTCAAGGCAGATAAAGGTGGTGCAACGGTACTTATGAACCGGTCAGATTATGAATTGAAAGTGTATGAACAATTAAATAATTTAGAGGTCTATAATAAAATAAATAAAGATCCATCTGATAAGTTACAAGGACAAGTTAAGACTATAATTAATAGAATGATTGAGTCGAAGGAATTAGAACCAGGACTTGGGAATTCATTAATACAACGTGACACAGTCCCTCCGAGAGTTTATGGTCTAGTAAAGATTCATAAACAGGGGAATCCACTTAGATTAATCGTTAATGTACAAAACTCACCAACGTATAGATTGTCGAAATTTCTATGCAACAGAATTAGAAAATATACTTATTTCTTAGATTATACTTTAAAAAATACATATCATTTTATTGACATTATTAGTAGATATAACTTGAATGATAATGATAGAATGGCTAGCCTGGACGTTGTATCGATGTATACTAATGTCCCGGTACAAGCAGCATTAGAAAGTGTGAAGCGTTGTTTAACAGAGTTCCCAGAGATAATAGAAGGTAGTAAAATGATGTTAAGTAGTATTATGGAAATTTTAAATATTTGTATGTCCTCCACCTACTTTAAGTTCAGAAATGAATTTTATAAACAAGTTAAAGGTGTCCCTATGGGACAACCACTATCAGTCCCGGTTGCTAATATTTTTATGAACTATTTTGAAAAAAATCTGTTGTTAAAATCTCCTCTTAAGCCAAACTTGTATGTAAGATTCCTGGATGATATGTTTATAATTTGGAATCATGGGGATAATGAGTTAAATAAATTCCTCGAATTAGCCAACCAATTAGGTGAATTAAAGTTTACATTGGAAAAAGAGAATAATGATGGACTACCCTTTTTGGATGTGAAAATAAAACGGAATGGTTCCAGATTGGAAAGAGATATTTTTAGAAAAGAGACTTATTCAGGACTACTTCTTAATTTCTTATCAAATCACCCATATGGAATGAAAATAGGCATTCTTAAATCCATGATATTAAGAAGTCTTAGAATAGTGGATATAGAAAATAGAGATAAGGAAATGAGGAGATTAAAAGAAATATTCAAACTAAATAGCTATCCGTCAAGTATAATAGATAGATTAATAGATGAGATGTTACAGAGATTTAACAATAATATAATAAACAAAGTAAAGAAGGAAACGGAACCGGAGAAGCACAAAATTATGGTATTACCTGATTCTAAATTGAGCAGGAAAATTAGAATAATAGCAGCTAAATACAATATTAAAACAGTTTTAAGACAATCGCTTACTATAGGCAATAAACTACCTAACCAAAAAGAAAGAGTAGAACCCCTCGAGACATCAGGAGTATATGCGATACCTTGCAAAGAATGTAATCTCAGGTATATAGGCGAAACCATGCGACCTATAAAGGTTCGTAGAGGTGAACATAAGACAGCCTGCAAATATGGACACATTCAAAGAAAGATCAGACCTAGCTAGGCATTCGAAGGAAACGGGTCATGAAATAGACTGGAAAGGATGTAAACGCATCGCGTTATGCAACCGCAACAGATTAACTAGACTAATTAGAGAGTCAATTGAAATAAAATCAGGAAAAGGTGTAATGAATGTAACATCGGTAGAAAAATCATTGGGCCCAATATTTAATAAAGCATTTTCTACGGTCAGAAAACGGGAGGCTGCGGAATCTGAATTAAGTGGGAACCTAAGTAAAAAACCTCGCTTATAGAAAACTGATTGCGAATGATCTGTACCAATATCAATTTCCTATATACTTATTTTTCTCAATAAAAAATGTTCCAAAAGAGGGTATACCGATTTAGCAAGGGTTAGTAGATAGAACATTAGATAAGACACATTTGACTTACATTGTCGCTTAGATTTTCTATATTTATGTAAGGTAGGAATATCTTAATAAATGTATAATACGTTAGTCATAGAGAAGATATTCATGGTTAATAGCTACCATGTATCCTTTTAAGAGGAAACCAAAATGTGATAGATAGACGGATATATAGATAGGCCTATGGGTAGATTGATAGGTTTATTCTATACACATAATATATATATATATATATATATATATATATATGACTCACACTGTTGCTTATATTTATATATATATGTTTTTATACATATTTATATGTATTTTATATATTTATATAAGGTGTGAATAAATAAATATACAATTTGATTAATTGGTAAATAAAACAGAAGAACAGATAAAATAATAATTTGAAATATGCAAACGTATATATATATATATATATATAGATATATATAGCTATATATCTATATATATATATATATATATTTATATATAATGTATAGGATTAGGGATGTTGGTCTCATACTGTTGCTTATATTCATATATATGTTTTTATACATATTGACATGTATTTTATATATTGATATAAGGTGTGACTAACGTAATAAATAAATATATAATAAGAATAGAAATTATTCATATTTAATAATTATCAATGGTCCTTTTTCTCTCTCTCTCTCTCTTATATATATATATATATATA